>CAUYPK010010041.1:0-18621 GCA_963574355.1 Loris lydekkerianus
CTAGCCCCTGAGCTACAGGCGTTGAGCCCTGAACTACATTTTATATGTGAAACTTAGTAAATGTAGAATGTAAATGTCTTAACACAATAACTAAGAAAATGCCAGGAAGGCTATGTTAACCAGTGTGATGAAAATATGTCAAATGGTCTATAAAACCAGAGTATGGTGCTCCATGATTGCATTAATGTACACAGGTATGATTTAATGAAAGAAAGAAAGAAAGAAAGAAAGAAAGAAAGAAAGAAAGAAAGAAAGAAAGACTTCTTTCATGATATCATTGGTATAAATACCCTTTATTTTTCTGCACTTAACCATGAACTTTTTTTTCCTTTCATTAATAATCTTACGTTGATGGTTATTTTCTCTCAATGTTGTAAACATAATCCTCCCGCTTTTTGGGTCCTCTTTGTTAACAATTGCTCGCAGGGTAACAATGGTATTTACACGTACCACAGATAATCAATGAACAGCCTATGCACCATACATTGCTCTAGGCTTCACTTAATGCTCATGTTAGTTCAGAACCTGAATACTTCTCTACCTTTCTAATAAGTTATGTTATAATGTTTTCTCAGAGCTAGCCATCTTCAAGTAAAAGGACTCGTAAGTGTACCTAGTTCTTCATACTGATAAAGCTGAAAAATTCTATTAATTGAAGTTTGATAATATCACAAGTATAATAAAATAGCCAACAAATAAGCCAATTATAAAACGCTACTGACATAGCTACTTAACCCACATTTGAAATAAATAAACCAGAGTGCTTCAGTGGGACATGAACTCTACAAATAACGGCACCCATAGAAAGTGCTAGAATGAATTAGGTTCCTGTCTTTAATTTAGAAATCATACTAGAATTTCAAGCAATATTATGGGAAGGAGTATCTGGATAGCTCAATATAAAATATATAAGTAGTAATTGGAAACCTCTCTAAATAGATGGCTTGTCTAATGTAAGAAGGGACTTTTCACCCTTTATCAAATTAGTCTTAGAACAGGGTGTGGAAAACTAAGAGAATAAAAAGCCACAGTAAACTATATTCCCATACTGATTACCTTATCCTACTTAACAAAAAATTATTTAGAATCTGTTATTTTTAAAAACTGTGTTCAGTTCTAAGGTAATGCAATTGGAACTTTGTGTGTAGGACAGAAGTATGCAACACAGGTAGTAGCAACACTTTTGAAAAGAAATTTCTGTTCTGAAGAGAAATGCAAACCACCAAGGGGAAAATGATATTTAAAAATACAGGCCTGACTATCACAATAAAATGATAAAATGAATATTTCAATACAACAGGTCACACAAATTACTTGTTTTCTCAGAGCATATAAAATTATGTTTGCACTACACTGTAGTCTATTAGCATTCTGTTTAAAAATAATGCACATATATTAATTAAATTACTTTACTGTTAAAAAGTATAAAGAGCACCTAATTCATTATGGGGTCCTAATCTTTTTCCTGATGGAAGATCTTGCCTTGATGTTGACAGCTGCTGATTAATCAGGGCAGTGATTGCTTAAGATTAGGGTGGGTTGTAACAATTTCCTGAAATAGGACAACAGTGGTGTTTGCCATGTTGATGGACTGTTTCTTTCATGATTTTTCTGCAGTATGCAATTCAGTTTGATAGTGTTTTACTCATGATAGAACATCTTTCAAAATTGGAGATGATCCTCCCAAACACTGTAAATGTTTTACTATCAGGTAGTATTATAGATAAACTTATGTATAATAATAGTCTAAATCCCTTGTTGTCATTTCAACAATGTTCACAGCATCCTTACTAAGAATAGATTTCATCTCAAAACCACTTTTTTTGCTCGTCTATAAGAAGCAGCTCCTAATTTGTAAGAGTTTCCTCATGAGATTGCAGCAATTCCTTGACAACTGCAGGCTCCACTTCTATTCTGATTCTAATATTCTCTTGATATTTCTATTACATCTGCAGTTATTACTCCACTGAAGTCGTGAATCCCTTGGAGTTATCTGTGCAGGTTAGAATCAACTGCTTCCAAACTTTTGTTTATGTTGACCTCTTCCCGTGAATCAGAAGGGAACACTTTCCAGAAGGTTTTCAACTGACTTTGTCCAGACCCATTAGCTGGATCACTATCTATGGCAGCTATAGCTTCATGAAATGTGCTTCTAAAGTAATAAGACTTGAAATTTAAACGTACTTCTTGATCCATGGAATGCAGAATGGCTCTAGTGTTAGCAATCATGATGGCGTTAATCCCCTTGTACATGTCCATCTATTGGATGACCAGATGCATTGCCAATGAATAATGGTATTTGAAAAGAATCTTTTTTTTTTTTTTTTTTTCCTGAGAAGTTGGTCTCAAGAGTGAGCTTAAAATGCTGAATAAACCATGTATCATGGTTTCTAGAGAGCAAAGTATATTTAGCATAATTCTTAAGGGCCCTCACATTTTCAAAACGGTAAATAAACATTGGCTCCAACTTAAAGTAGTTAGCTGCATTGACCTTGAACAAGAGAGTCAAGCTGTCCTTTGAAGCTTTGAAGACAGCATTGACTTCTTTCTAGCTGTGACTTAATTGGCATCTTCTTCCACTAGAAGGCTGTTTCATTGACATTGAAAATTTGTTGTTGAGTATAGCCACCTTCCTCAATGATTTTAGCCTGATCTTCTGGACAGTTTGGGGCAGCTTCTCCATCAGCACCTGCTGCTTTCCCTGGCACTTTCATGTTGTGGAGACGGCTTCTTTTCTTAACCCTTATGAACTGATTTCTGCTAGCTTCCAAGTTTTCTTCTGCAGCTTTCTCATCTCTATTAGCCTTCACTTAGTTGAAAGATTTAGGGCCTTGCTCTTGGTTAGACTTTGGCTTAAGAGAATATTGTTTCTGGTTTGATCAACTATCCAGACCACTAAACTTTCTTGATGTTAGCAATAATGTGAATAATTCTTACCATTCATGAGCTTGCTGAAGTAGCACTTTTAATTTCCTTCAAGAACTTTTTTTTAAATTCAAAACTTGGCTAACTTAAGGCACTGCTTTTCTTGGCTTTCAATGTCCCTTTATTTATTTATTTTTTCAACCTTCTTTCTTCACAAAGATTAATTATTTCCAGGCTTTGATTTGATAAGACAGATGTGCAATGCTTTCTTTACCTGGTACATTTACAGGCTGTTTTAGGACTTAATTTCCATATTTTTGTGTTTCAGGGAATAGGGAGTCCTGAGAATGGGAAAAGACACAGGCAAATAGCTGGTATGTGGAGCTCAGAGAACACACAAAACATCTATTAAGTTTGCTGTCTGACTTGGGTGTGGTTTGTGGCCCTCCAAACAATTACAATGATAACATCACAAGCAACTAATTACAGTTCACCACAACAGGTATGACAAAGTTTGAAATATTGTTTAAAAATTATTACATTGTGATGCAGACAAAGGAAGTGAGTGTGTCTTGCTGGAAAATGATGCCGATAGACTTTATCAACACAATGTTGCCACAAATCTTCAATTTGTAAAAAACACCATGTATGCAAAGTGCACTGAAGTGAAACACAGTAAGACAAGGTTAGCTTGTAATTCCAGGAAGGGGGGATGAGTGAAAATGAGAAGGTGGACCTTCTTAATGTGAAGCAAATAAGGATTGCATGAGATTTACTGTTTAAATGAGAATCTGGATTTGAAGTAGGACTATTAACATTTTTGCTTAGCTCTCTGACATATATCAGAATCCTCCTCATACCTCCTCATCCTTTTCATACCATGAATAAGGTCTAATAGAAGAAGAAAAGCCTGCCAAGGAAAACCTTTTATATCTTGAGTGCACTGTAGTTCAAGACTTATGTTTTGTTTTTCGAGTTCCTTAAAGGGTACATTAAGGTTTCAGACTGTGGTTGTACTGAGGTCGGTTTCTTGTTCTAATAAACAATGCTTGCTGAGGTTCTACCTTCCTATACTTCGCTGTCCTTCTAGTTCAGCATAGCCCTAGCTACAAGAAAAAGCAAGGATCCTGGAATCCCCATGGGATTTAAGTAGGCAATATGAGATAAAATAGAAGTTAACAGACATTTTTGGTACAAATGTACATTTTAAGTATCTACATGGCATCTTTTGTATAAATACTTCAAAATATCAACTTTGCATTAATATAGCACATGTGATATTCAGTTTTTACTTTTAAATCATATGCATTGAGTTTTAATTTACAAATAAAATATTATCATTATTTCCGTAGCTTTTGACATATAAATCTAACATAATGAAAATGCAAGTAATTATGCAACTGTTAAGAAATTCAAAACAAAAGAACAGTTCCATTCTTCATACGCAACATAGACCCCTTTGTTGTCAAACCTTGTCCCCAATCACAGTCAGTGAAAACCATGGTTCTTTCAAGGTAGTGTTACCTTTTGATCAGGTTATGATCATTTTCAAGATTCTTTTATTATTATAAACATTATCATTAATACAAAAGTATTATTACATACCAAATTACACCAGAGTTTATTAATATTCACCAGATATTTCTCATTGGATTTGAATGTTGTTTGGAACAAGATAAATACCAATTTACAAAATAGCCACATGTGCTATGCAAATTTCTCCCTAAATCACTATGTTGTATTTTTTTTTTAGCATATAAGTCTAAAAATGGAGAGAGTGATTGGTGGGAGGAAGGTGAAACCAAGCTTGGTCTAATTTAAGATTTCTGAATCAGTGAATGATGATAATCAGTTTCTGGAACTCAAATTGACTTTTAAAAATAGTTTTGGCCATAGTTCTTAACAGCAGTCTGTCTTTGTGTCGGAGGAACTAAATCTTCCAGCACTGTGAAACCCTGCTGAACGTGCCACCAGGTGTGTGGACCTCGGCTGATTGATTCAGGTGAAATCAGCTGGAATAGATTTGTATTATCCACGGGGCGGGGGCAGGGAGCAAACAAACAAAATTTTAGAGTGTTGATGTGCATGATACTTCAAGGTACATCTTTCCCAAATTAGAAGTGAAAAATCAACCAACCAAATTGTTAAATATTACTCTAAAGTATTTCTTTAGAAAGATTCCAGGTCTGCAAAATGAGTTTATTTTTCAGCATAGTCTCTCCTTTGAATTTGACGAGCCTTTATTTTTGTCAATAAACTACTCACAGTAATTTGGAGATAGCCTTTTCTTTGCACTTAAGCAGTATGAATCTTTGCAATTATTTTAAGTTTTTTTCTCCAATAGCAGGTATTTATTTTTGTTTTAAACTAAAGTTATTTTTCAGCATAAATCAGATAAGAAGAGTTGAGATGTGATTAAATTATATTCTAGCCAAGGAAACACTTGATGAAATTATTTGAATTCCCATGATGTCATTGTATTGCCAAATAGATTTTCTCACTTAAATGAATTTATATTCAAGCAATTTCTGACTTAAAATACTTGGATCAATCATAAATAAAGAAAAATATAACAGGCTTGATGCTGGTTCTACATTTTCCCATCATTGTGAAATAGCAGCCAATAAATCTCACCTCTCAAGCTTTTGAATCGCGTGTATTGCTTCTCTCCACTCCCTTAAATCCCAATCTTCTTGAGGTAGACATAATGTTAATTTTTACCTGTCACTGTCCTCAGAGTTATTCTAAGTAATTAGTAACTATTATTAGATAATTAATATTACATTTTGCATAGCTTTTAAATATCAGACATTTTAGTTGTTAGCGAGAAAAAAAATGTCTCAGGCTATTGAATTTAGCACATCATTGAAAAACATTTCACATGTGAAGGTAGCGTATCTTCTAGAGGGACGTATTTTACTACCAGCCTAGTCTATTCTCATAAACTGCAGTCCAGTGATCTACTAATTTAACTGTTGTGTTTTTTTTTTCCACTAAACTGACAATTTCTTGAGAAAATAAATGAGTGACTTGATTACTTTTGGAATCCTTTATATAGAAAATGTCTACTAAATATTTAAGTCAAAATGAATAAGTCAATGTGAAAATATTTTCTTTATACCATATTGTAGTACTTATATAGAAATAAGTTATTATATTTACATATGAAAGATCAGTAAAATATATAAATCAGAAACACTGACTTAAAGTGGACTCCAATTCAGGAACATACCAGGATCTGATGACATTAATAATGGAATCTAGAGTAAATGTGCTTGGGGTGTAAGTGGAGGCTGGACCATGGGGTGAGCCACAGTGGACCTCCCCAGAGGTTTGACTCGATGCAAATCTCGCTGACCCAAATGCACACACTGTGGACATGGCAATGGGGTATTGGGTCCAATAATATACAGATTGAATTCTAACTAAAATAGTGGAAGGATTTATAGTCTGATATTATGTGATTATTTAAAGTAACATGATCTTTTTTGAACATTTACATTTTTGAAGTAAATGTCATATGTGATACATTTTAAAGCAAAATTTCCTTGTTATATCTCAGCTTTGTGGCATTCTAGTAAAATGTGTAAATTCACACAACTATATCAATATTCACTTCCATAAAAAATTTGAATGCTGTTGTTTGCCACTAAATTCCTTTTTTTTTTTTTTTTTTTGGTAGTTTTTGGCTGGGTCTGGGTTTGAACCTGCCACCTCCAGCATATGGGGCTGGCGCCATACTCCTTTGAGCCACAGGCGCCTCCCTAAATTCCTCATTTAATTTCAATAAGGTGACAACTTTCCTCTCTAAACCTGTATTTTCTTTCTGATAAGTTGAAGGATTGGGATCTCACGAAGCCCTGTTCAATCTCCCTGCATCATCCTATGGTTCTCTGGCTGTTCTGCAATGTTCATTTAGTATGTCTTTTCTGAACACTCAAGAATGAAACAATTTCTTGATTAAAAAAATGAGAAATAGCTTATCAACTCCATCTAACTTTTAACATCAAAAAGAGTGTTATAAAATATAACAAGGAATCAGAGAGGTTAATGCCATATTTAATTAATCTGATTCTTTCTTAAAATGTATTTTGTTTTATTATTTCATTGTGGCAAAATACACACAACATAAAATTGACCATTAAACAGTACTACACACTTTAAGTGTGTAGTACGATGGCATTGAGTACATGGACATCGTTGATCAATCATCACCAACTTCTATCTCCAGAACTTTTCTCTCCAATTGAAACTCTGTTCCCATTAAGTGTTAACCCCTTGTTTTTCCCTTCTCATAGCCTCTGGCCACCATCACTACACTTTCTATCTCCCTGAATTAGACTATGCTATGAACCGAGTGTAAACGGAATCATTACATTTACCCTTTTGTGACAGTCTTATTTCACTTAACATAATGTTTCATGATTCATTCATATTGTAGCAAGTGTCACATTTTCTACTTTTTAGAGGCTGAATAATATTTATGAATATAGAACATTTCGTTCAGCCAATCATCCATTGATGAACACTTGGCTTACTTCCTCTTTTTGGCTATTATGAATAATGTTGCTATAAACACGGGGATACAAATGTGTGTTTCATTAACTGTGTTCACTCTTTTATGTATATATACAGAATTGGAATTCCTGAATCATATGGTAATTATATATTTCATTTTTAAACACAAAATGAAATTGCCACATGTTTTTCCACAGCAATTGCACCATTTTATGTTCCAGATAGCAATGACAATTTTACAACATTCTCATCAACATTTCTTATTTTTTGTTCTTTAAAATATATTTTTGATAGTAGCAATCTGAAAGGAGAAGTGATCTCCTTTTTTGGTTTAATTTGCATTTCTCTAATGACTAGTGATGTTGAGGATATTTTTCATTACTTTGTGTTCATTTATATATCTTCTTTGGAGAAATATCTATTTGAGGCTTTTGCCAATTTTTTTCTTTTTTTTTTTTTATTGAATCATAGCTGTGTACATTAATGCGATCATGGGGCACCATACACTAGTTTCATAGACCATTTGACACATTTTTATCACACTGGTTAACATAGCCTTCCTGGCAATTTCTTTGTTATTGTGCTAAGACATTTACATTCCACATTTACTAAGTTTCACATATAACCTTGTAAGATGCACCACAGGTGTAATCCCACCAATCCCCCTCCCTCTGCCCATTTTCCCCCCTTCCTCCCCTCCCTTCCCCCCTTCCCCCTCTTCTCAGGTTGTAACTGGGTTATAGCTTTCATGTGAAAGCCATAAATTAGTTTCATATTAGGGCTGAGTACATTGGATACTTTTTCTTCCATTCTTGAGATACTTTACTAAGAAGAATATGTTCCAGCTCCATCCACGTAAACATGAAAGAGGTAAAGTCTCCATCTTTCTTTAAGGCTGCATAATATTCCGTGGTGTACATATACCACCATTTATTAATCTATTCGTGGATTGATGGGCACTTGGGCTTTGTCCATGATTTAGCAATTATGAATAGGGCTGCAATAAATATTCTGGTACAAATATCTTTGTTATGATGTGATTTTTGGTCTTCTGGGTATATGCCTAATAGGGAAATTATAGAATTGAATGGCAGTTCTATTTTTAGATCTCTAAGTGTTCTCTATATATCTTTCCAAAAGGAATGTATTAATTTGCATTACCACTAGCAGTGTAGAAGTGTTCCCTTTTCTCCACAACAACATTAACATGTCTGGTCTTGGGATTTTGTGATATGAGCTAATCTTGCTGAAGTTAGATGATATCTCAAAGTAGTTTTGATTTGCATTTCTCTGATGATTAAAGAGGATGAGCATTTTTTCATATGTCTGTAGGCCTCGCACTTGTCTTCTTCAGAGAAGTTTCTCTTCAAGTCCCTTGCCCAGCCTGCAATGGGATCACTTGTTCTTTTCTAGCTTATACGCTTGAGTTCTCTGTGGATTCTGGTTATTAAACCTTTGTCGGAGACATAACCTGCAAATATCTTCTCCCATTCTGAGGGCTGTCTGCTTGCTTTACTTACTGTGTTCTTGGCTGTGCAGAAGCTTTTTAGTTTGATCAGGTCCAAGTAATGTATTTTTGATACTGCTTCAATTACCCGGGGGGGTCCTCCACATAAAATACTCGCCCAGACCAATTTCTTCAAGGGTTTTCCTTGCACTCTTTTCTAGTATTTTTATAGTTTCATGTCTTAAGTTTAAATCTTTAATCCAGTGAGAGTCTATCTTAGTTAATGATGAAAGGTGTGGGTCCAGTTTCAGTCTTTTACAGGTTGCTAGCCGGTTCACCCAGCACCATTTGTTAAATAGAGAATCTTTTCCCCCACTGAGTGTTTTTAATTGTCTTGTCAAAGATCAAATAACGGTAAGTAGCTGGATCCATCTCTTGGTTCTCTATTCTGTTCCAGACATCTACTTCTCTGCTTTTGTGCCAGTATCATGCTGTTTTTTTGTTTGTTTGTTTGTTTTTTCATTTCTTTATTTTTTATTGTTGGGGATTCACTGAGGGTACAATAAACCAGGTTACACTGATTGCATTTTTTAGGTAAAGTTCCTCTTACAATCGTGTCTTGCGCCCAAAAGGTGTGGCACACACCAAAGCCCCACTTCCCTCCCTCCTTCCCTCTCTTTGCTCTTCCTTTCTGATTTCATTTCTTTCTTTTCTTTTTTTTCTTTTTTTTTTTTTTTTTTAAGCAAGGACTAAAATTTATTGTGTCAAGCAGCCACTTATATATTGTTTGGGGAAGGGGCGGGGAAAGAAGGCAGGGGATGAGGTTCGTGACAGGGTTGGGCCAATGGCATACCATGCTGTTTTGATCACTATTGATTTATAGTACAGTCTCAGGTCTGGTAGCATGATTCTTCCTGCTTTGTTTTTATCATATTTATGAGTAATGTCTTGGCTATTCGGCGGTTTTTTTGATTCCATATAAAATGAAGTATTATTTTTTCAAGATCTTTAAAGTATGAAAGTGGAGCTTTAATAGGAATTGCAGTAAATCTGTAGATTGCTTTGGGTAGTATGGACATTTTAACAATGTTGATTCTTCCCAGCCATGAGCATGGTATGTTTTTCATTTGTTAACATTTTCAGCTATTTCTTTTCTTAGAGTTTCATAGTTCTCTTTATAGAGATCTTTCACATCCTTTGTTAGATAAACTCCCAAATATTTCATTTTCTTTTGCACTATTGTGAATGGAACACAGTCCTTAACTGTTCTTTTAGCTTGACTATTGTTGGTATATATAAAGGCTACCGATTTATGAATGTTGATTTTGTAACCTGAGACGCTGCTATATTCCTTGATCACTTCTAAGAGTTTTGCTGTAGAATCCCTAGTGTTTTCCAGATATACAATCATATCATCTGCAAACAGCAAAAGTTTGATCTCTTCTGATCCTATATGGATACCCTTGATCGCCTTTTCTTCCCTAATTGTGGTGGCTAAAACTTCCACTACAATGGTAAAGAGCAGTGGAGACAATAGGCAGCCTTGTCTGGTTCCTGATCTGAGTGAAAATGATTTCAATTTAACTCCATTCAATAACGATATTGGCTGTGGGTTTGCTGTAGATGGCCTCTATCAGTTTGAGAAATGTCCCTTCTATACCAATTTTCTTAAGTGTTCTGATCATGAAGGGATGCTGTATATTATCAAAAGCTTTTTCTGCATCAATTGAGAGAATCATATAGTCTTTGTTTTTTAATTTGTTTATGTGCTGAATTACATTTATGGATTTACGTATATTGAACCAGCCTTGAGACCCTGGGATAAAACCGATTTGGTCATGATGTATAATGTGTTTGATGTGTTGCTGGATTCTTTTGTTAGGATCTTGTTGAATATTTTTGCATCTATATTCATTAGCAATATTGATCTATAATTTCCTTTTCTTGTTGGGTCTTTTCCTGGTTTGGGGATCAGGGTGATGTTTGCTTCATAGAACGTGTTGGGTAGTCTTCCTTCTTTTTCTACATTTTGGAACAGGTTGAGTAATATGAGTACTAATTCCTCTTTAAAGGTTTGGTAGAATTCTGATGTGAAGCCATCTGGTGCCACACTTTTCTTTTTAGGGAGATTTTGTATGGTTGATGCTATTTCAGAACTTGATATGGGCCTGTTCAACATTTCCACTTGATTCTGGCTAAGTCTTGGAAGGTGACGTTCTTCCAAGCATGTCAATTTCCCTCACGTTTGGTCAATTTTCTTCAAATTTTCATATTTCTGAGAATTTCCTTCTGATTTTCATATTTCTGAGAATAAAGTTTCTTGTAATATTCATTAAGGATATTTTGAATTTCTCAGGAGTCTGTTGTTATTTCGTCTGTGTTGTTTCTGATTGATGAGATTAGAGATTTTGCTCCTTTTTCTGATTAGGTTGGCCGAAGGTTTATCTATTTTATTGACCATTTTCAAAAAACCAACTTTTTGATTTATTGATCTGTTGTATAATTTTTTTGTTTTTAATCTCGTTTAATTCTGCTCTAATTTTGGTTATTTCTTTTCTTCTACTGGGTTTGGGGTTGGAATAAAAACTGGGTTTTCCAGTAGCTTGAGATGTCCCATTAAGTTGTTAAGTTCCTTTCTTTCCATTCTCTTGAGGAAGGCTCGCAGTGCTATAAATTTCCCTCATAGGACTGCCTTTGTGGTATGCCAGAGGTTCTGATAATTCATATCTTCACTGTCGTTTTGTTCCCAAAATTTGGCAATTTCCTTCTTAATCTCATCTCTGATCCAGCTATCATTCAGCGTAAGGTTTTTTAACTTCAATGTTTTTGTATGAGTATGCAGATTCCTGTTGTTACTGATTTCAACTTTTATTCCATGGTGGTCTGAGAAGATGCAAGGAGTAATTTCTATTCCTTTAAATTTACTGAGGTTAGACTTGTGATCTAAGATGTGATTGATTTTGGCGTATGTTCCAGGGGCTAATGAGAAGTATGTGTGTTCAGTGTTGTTGGGATGAAATGTTCTGTAGATGTCTGCTAAATCCAAATGCTGGATGGTTAGGTTTAAATCTAAAATTTCTTTGCTCAGCTTCTTATTGGAGGATCTATCTAACACTGCCAAAGGAGTGTTGAAATCTCTGACTGTTATGGAGCTGGAGGAAATCAAGTTGCTCATGTCTGTTAGAGTTTCTCTTATAAATTGAGGTGTATTCTGGTTGGGTGCCTAGATATTAATAATTGAAATGTCATCATATTGAGTATTACCCTTAACAAATATGAAGTAACCATTCTTATCCTTCCTTACTTTTGTTGGTTTAAAGCCTCCTTGCTTTATTTTCAATGAATCTCTTTAGAGTCTATGAACTTACTTTTTACTCACAACAATTTTGTTAAAAATGTAAGGCAAATAATTGTTTCAACTTCAAAAATTTTTTTTAAAAAGCTATTTGTGCTTTGAGTAATTTTATTACCTTCTTCTGAACTGAGCAGTCACAGATGCCCTCAATTATCAGGCACCTTTCTGGATACTGCAAATTTAAATGGTGCTCAAATATAACTGATACTTCTTCAGACTCTGTATCATTTATTAAACTATTAAAATGTATCTATATTGTCTTACTTTCATTTCCTGGTGTCAGCTGCCTTCCAGAGCCCTTCTTGGAGTCACCTTTACTGTGTTCATGCCACAAAAATTTGCTGTCTGGCCAGGTGGCTTGCATGATTCCACTTTGACTCTGAAACTAGATTCTGTCCATACAGAAACCAGTTAACCCATATGCTAAATTTTGCCTTCCATCTTTATTATGGAATAGCTCATTTACAAGGCCAAGTGACCCCTTGCCTAAAACTCCTACCATGGGCATCATGGGAGCACCACTGCAGCCTCCCTTCAGCCTGCCACAGCTTTTACACAGTGCTGGACCTGTGGATAGCACTGTCTCTAACCCTTCCAGCCCCCTGACACTCTGGCTGCCTCCCATTGGCTAGGCATTTTCCATTTTCTTTTCACCTCCCTAACTTTGTCCTTATGTAGTTACTTGTGGTACCTGTGGGTCTACTCAGAGTTCTAAAGAAAAATCTGGAAAGAAGTCAGGAAGGTGTCATAGGAAGGAATAACTCAGGCTATGTTATGGTGCTCTCAGCTCCACAAACATGATTGACACTTGTGTTACAAGACTTAGAGAGAATGCAAGGTCTTGATCCATGACTAAAGACTTGGTACTCCTAAGATGGGAATTCTACTTTCCACCATATGGTTAAAATTTACTTTCATTTTGTGGAAGGGAGCCATTAAAATGAATGTCTGCTACTCATTTCATTCGCAGTATTCATTTTCATGTTTAAGAAGAGCGCTAAAATATATTATAAATCACTTAATCTGAGGCAGAGTCTTTTAAAATCATATTTTAACTAGTTTGAACACTAGATTTACTATATTCACTCATATTTTACAGATGATGAAATGGACACACTGTACTAGTAGCCAAAGCTTAAATGGGAGCTTGAAGATCCAATTTCAGGAAGTTGGGCAAAAAAGTCCATAGTCCTGACAATAGTAACATGTTGCCCCTCCAGGGTACATCTTCTCTCATCTGGCCTAACAAAATTGACATTCCTGGGACTTATTTTTGAGACTTGGTTGATGAAATATACTACTTCTATGAGTTTCAGTAGCTTCTTGTAGAGAGAGTATATGTTCCTGCCCATTTATTGTTAGACTTGTCTGTGTGATTTGCTTTGATAAATGAAATGAAAAAAGAAGAAGAACAAATTATAACTCTGTTAAGTGCTCAGAGAGACACTTTATGCCAAAATGACTGGAATTATGTGTACATTTTTACATATGGAAAAGCTTACAATTTTATACCTAAACCGGGGTTGATGTGATCAAGGTCAGAGTTGAGGAAGTTAGTAGGAGATATGATTTGACATAGCTGAGTATCTCCACCCAAGTCCATCTGCAAGAACCTCTTTAAGTTGTCTCTGGATGAAGGAGACTTCTCTCATTATGAAGATTTAATTGATACAAGGCAAGTTGCAAGGAGAAGGTAATACTTTTCTTACCACTTAGAGATATTAAAGACCTCCTCAGTAAAGAGGTCATGAAAAAAATGATAGCAAAGTAAAGAAATACCATGTCAAGAGTGAGAGATTCCTAGACTAATGAGTCTTTAGGTAGTATATTTGTGGACATCAGAGGCAGAAAATACACTGGGAGCTAAACAGGATGTTTTAAAAGAGCTTCTGCTAAAGAAATTCAAAACCTAGTTAACATGACTGTTCAAGTCCTATGACAACACCTAGCCTGCAAAATTATACCATAGTAAGGGAGTTGATAGAATTGTACATTCCCCAAAAGGATAAACTTGTATTTCCAATTATAGGTCTGTCTATAGAGGACAACCAGATTCAGGGGTCCTCAAACTATGGCCTGCGGGCCACAAGTGGCAGTGTGATTGTATTTGTTTCCATTTTGTTTTTTTACTTCAAAATAAGATATGTGCAGTTTGCATAGGAATTTGTTCATTTTTTTTTTTTTTTTTTATCTATAGTCCAGTCCTCCAATGATCTGAGGCACAGTGAACTGGCCCCCTGTTTAAAGACCCCTGATAGATAGTACTAAAGTGCTGGATCAGAGGTCAGCAATTCAGCCACCCAAAGTACACCTGCTTCTGCTTAGCTATCATGGTCCAACAAGATGGCTACATATGAGACAGACAACTACTGTGTTGCTTCCCAACTCCCTCTTTCAAATGGAATTTTTCATTGTATTTATCCTAATCTCTCCAATGTTGTACATTATATGATTTTGAGGTAGAAAATTTATTTTTCACCCATGGGATGCTGGACCGTAAATATGGCTTATATGATTCAAGGATTTCCTAATGGTTCAAGTTGACATTCAACCATAAGAATAGCAGGCAGCTATGCTTGAGCAGGCATATAGTCAGAGACTGAAAAACTTTGAGATCTGCTGTACCTAGCTGTTTTTTTGTCCCTACTAACTAAACTCTTTTAATCTCTTCAACCTTCATATTCTTTCCAGCTTTGTTTGCTCAAATTCTTAAGCTTACTCCCTATTTTGATAAACTTAAATACCCAAGCCTTTGTATCAAACAAGACTTCTCTCCTTCTGACCCTGAATATTATGAAAAGAGCCATCCATAAACCTCCCACAGAAAATCACTGACTGCAATACATGCAGGTATTTTTTGCACTTAGAATATACAAGGAATTACAAGGTTTACAATATATTTTTATTTTTGACACCTAGAATAAACAAGGAATGAAAACCTATAAGAAGCCTCAGTGCCTGTAGCACAGTGTTTAGGGTGCTGGCCACGTACACTGATGCTGATGGATTCGAACCCAGCCTGGGCCTACTAAACAACAATGACAACTGCGACAAAAAAGTAGGCAGGCACTGTGGTGGGCATGTGTAGGCCCAGTTACCTGGGAGGTTGAGGCAAGAGAATCACTTAAGCCTAAGAGTTTGAGGTTGCTGTGAGCTGTGATGCCACAGTGCTCTACCTAGGGCAACATAATGAGACTCTATCTCAAAAAAAAAGCCTAGAAGAAGACAGAGAAATGTGAAATGTTGGTTTTTCTCCAAAGCCTACATAAGAGATGACTAAACCCATTGATCCCACCTGTAAGCGTCCCCAGGCTAAGGCTCTCTCCCAAGTTCAGACATTCCTGTTCTTGTGCACCTGGTTCAGGGAAATGAGCAATTCAAAAGAGAAGTGCACACTTCTGAAGCATATTCCTCAAAAAATATAAAGAGATATCCTGCTACACAAAGGAAAACCTTTTTAATGCTGCGAGTCAACATCTGAAAATCAGACACCTTACTTTCTTGACATCAAGTAGTCCCCTTAACCCAAATGATAACTTTTTCTTGGAGATGGAGTAGAGTGGAACAAGAAAGATTTGAGACTAACAATGGGAAAAATAAAGCTTTTTAATTTAAAATGCTAAGTGTTTAAACAGTTAAGAGAACTAGTTATAAACATGTCTTGCCTTCTAGCTTGCATCTTTCCTTGGGGTGCATTTTGTACTTCATTTCCCTTCCTTATTCTCTGGTTTGCAGTTCTGAACAGCAATTCATGGCAGAGATCCCTGGGTTAAGGAAGGAGAGAAATTATTCCAGTTTAAGCATGTTAAGTTTGAATGAGGACACAGACTCCTGGAGGAAATCGAAATTTAACAATTAACAATTGTGTTTAATTGGTTTTAACCCTTCACCATAGTATGGGGAAGTACATTGGGTAATAATACATACTATTTCATTGTGCATATGTTAAAATGTAAAAATCTCTTAAGTGCAAATAGCACTTGTCACTCCATCAACTATTCAAATTGTCAGAGATGTATCAGCCAAACCTAACTACCCTCTGCAGGCAATCTGGAGCCAGCCTGCTGTTTAATAACCAGCATTTAACAAGAAATAACATGTGGATGTGGTGTGTGGTTTAAAACATTGTGTTAAGCATCATTAAAACTCAGTCTCCTAGGAGCCTGATTAAGAGTCCTCTCCTTGCCATAATAAAACATTTCTCTGTGGCTGTTTCGATCTAGCTGCTAACAATACAAACAAAATGCCTCTTAATTTAGCATCCCACTAGAGGGTCATTGTACCTGCAGAACTGTAAAGATGGGGAGGAAAAAAAAAAAAAAAAGCCTGAACCATCCATCCCAAATCCTACCTAATCAGTGGAACTGAAGCACTAGGAGCTGTTGATAATAGGATATATATATATATATTTTCCTTTTCCTATACTCTATGTGAGGTTATTATTTGAGACTGTGTCTTTGTTCAGGACACGAGGGAAGGCTGATGATGACTTAGAAATAGGCCTCGCATAGCAGCAATTTGCAGTCATTGGATGGGCTGACTCTGTTTTTAAGGAAGTCCACACATGAAATTTCTCCTGTTAAAGTCCATGTGATCGCCATTGGCCAGCGCTCCATGTTAAAATTTACTTAAAAAGAAAATGAAATTTTTTTACTCTACAATTAGCCTGAAGTTCTTCCACCCTGTTGTCACAAGAGAAAATACAAGCACAATTATGTCAATTCATAGAGATCATAATTCAAATCTTCTATGACAGAACAGAAAAATTCAATTCTGCTTCAGATCTTCCTCCTTTGAAAACGTGTATGGCAATTTTCTCTGTACAACTATCTTCACTGGTTTATAAATAGTTACAGAGCTAACAAAATTGACAAACCACAAAAATATTTTTGATAGAGGATGCTAAGAATTTAGGTTTAGGAGACTCTCATTCTAATATTTTTATCTACTGAATACTGCTCTAACTCTGTAATATTTAAAGTGACTCAAGTGGAAGTATTTAGGATTATGAATAGCCACTTTGACCTTTGATTTCTTTTGAAATGGACTACTAAGACAGGAGAAAATATTTTATCTCATTTTCAGTTACTCTTGCCTATCAGTCTCCACAATTTGTCAAGATTCATGGTATTTGCCACTGGAATAGGTTGGGCTTTAGGAAAATACTATTTGACTGTCAACAAAATATATTAATCACATTTTTGGTTAATGGAAGATGATTTATCTTTAAATAATATTTGAAATAAGATATAGTTCATATTAAGATGAGAAGATGAACCAAGGAATTAGACCTGTGGACTAATGAATGGATGAAAGCAATTTAGAAGAAAGATATTAAAAGATAGTTATGCTTGGTGGATGACAATAGATGACAGTAGAAGAAAAATAATTTCTCACTTCAAATTTTCTGAATAGAATTTATGTTAGAATTACTCTGATGAAAAAAACTGACAGAAGCCTCGATGTGGTTGGGACGATAGCACTTACCTCCTGCTGTTGGATTTTAATTGCATTAAAAAAAGAAAGCTAAACAGGTTTCTATGCCTAAAAAGTAGGGAGTGAGGATGGGGCAGTGCTCAATATCAGTTAGGGCAGAAGTCTACAAACTGTGTCCTATGGGCTAAACCTTGCCCCATATCTGCTTTTGTATGAACCATGAGCTAAGAATAATTTTACATTTTTATATGGTTGAAAATTTTTAAAAAGAATACGTTTACATTAACTGCTGTATGATATCACATGTACTGTATTAAATATTTGCATTTGTTAGCTCATTTAAGCCTCCCTATAACCTTGTGAGGTAGGTACTATAACTCATTTTTATATGAGAATTTCAAGCTTTTAGTTAGGATAAGTAGTTAAATATAACACTCATATAGCTAATGAGTTCAGCTGAAATGGAAAACCAGCATTTCACCACACAAACTGTGCTTCTAACCTGCATTCTTGTATGAAAAGTTACCTAACATAATGAGGGCAGTCTGTAAGTGCAAACAAGAGAGATGCAGGTGAAAGACCCCCGAAGGGAGACCCTCACTCAAATCTCGGGACGGCACGGCACCCAAGGACTCACAAGAGACCACACTTGATGCAAGAACACATGAGGCTTTATTCAGGGAAAGCCAGAGCTCTGGGGCCGACACATATCTCATGCAGGAGACAGAGGAGTCGACCCTGAACTCAAGAAGGGAGCTCTTTTTATAGGGTTCTGGAAGAAGTGGGAAGAAGCAGGAAGGAATGGCGCATTACAATCTTATTGGTTCATTTAAATTGATCCACTCTATCTTTACATGACAAGTTTAAATTCAAGTCAAGTTATCGGGGTAGAATAATTCCTTGTATTTGTTTTTCTCAGAACTGCTGACCCAGCCCTATCGCGACCATCTGGAGCCCTGGACGGGCCATTTCCTGGAACATGGGGCTCTCTGGAGCCCTG
>CAUYPK010010042.1:0-19030 GCA_963574355.1 Loris lydekkerianus
TCATGCCACGGTGACTGGGAAATGCCAGGAAGGCTATGTTGACTATTGGGATGAAAATGTGTCAAATGGTCTATGAAGCTAGTGTATGATGCCCCATGATCATATTAATGTATGCAGCTATGATTTAATAAAAAAAAAAAAAAAAAGTTGACAACTCAGCCAGTGCCCAGCACTGTGTGTTCTGTAGCAAATGAGACTGTGAGCTCCACATGGCCGGGACCCCCAGAAAGTCTACCCCCCACTGCAGGAGGGATTTTGGCTACGCCCATTTCTCTTCTCTGAAGGGCAGGGACCCTGAAATGTTCACCTTTGTTGCACTAAAATCGAACCTAGGTTTGGCCACAGACTTGTTTGATCTGACCTAATCCCACATTCGGTTCTCCAGGCAAAATAATTTCATATCCAGGTCCTTATTTTCTGGCTCTTCCACCATGTTCATCCTTTGTTTTTCCTCTAAAAGTTCTCCACATGGATGGACGATAGAGGGGTTGACAGACAGGCAGGTGTCAGGGTGGCTGATGGATGTCTGGATGTAGATGAATAGAGGTTCAACCAATGAACGAGTGAGAGAATGGGTGAGTGGACAGGTGGGTAGGCAGGTGGGTGGGTGGATAATCCCCTGGAAGAAAAAGTGATTTACAAGTCTTCAGGCCGGGCACAATGGCTCACTCCTACAGTCCCAGCTACTCAGGAGGCTAAAGCAGGAGGATTGCTCGAGCCCAGGGGTGTGAGGCTGGAATGAGGTATGATCATGACATTGCACTACATCTTAGGCAACAGAGCGAGACCCTGTCTCTAAAAGCAAAAAAAAAACCCACACATTAAATAAACAAACAAACAAAAGTCTCAGGGTACACTATTTTCAAGAAGGCCAGAACAAGGACTTCCCTCTCTTCCCCAATCCCAGTAGAGTAAGCAGTGATCTAGGTAAAAGCCCCCTTGGCACTGGCCAGCCTACTGTGTTGCTCCCTTCCATGAGGTCTAGACCATTGGCTTTGGGGCTCCAAAGGATCCCGCGGGACCCCCATGCTCTGAGCAGCTCATAGCCCAGCACAACAGACCTCACTCAGCACAAGCGTCAAGGACCACAAGCTGCTCCCTGGAGCAAGATAGTCAAGATGCACTTGCTGGGAAAATAAAGGAATCTACCAACCAAAATGTAGAAAATTGCCCCTAATTCCAGTATCCAGAAACAGAGTAATGCTGAAATTCTAAGTGTGGTTTTCCATTATTTTTAATTAGCAAGTGTACATATATTTTCAACACTAAATGGATCATGCTGTTACGTACTACTCTTTAATCAGCTTTCCTCATATAACAATGTATTTTGAATGGTTTGCTTTTTATCCCATATTCTTCGAAAGCATAATATGCCATTGCATAAGTGAACCATGATTTATTGGACCAACCTCCTTTTATTGTTTCCGTTGTTCATTATTATAAGCTCTGCTGTGATGGACTTTACAACTCTATTTTTACAAGCATCTAGAATGAGTTCCCTAGAATAAATCTCTATTTGTAGAATTGCTCCATCAAAGGATGTACAGAACCATAAGGCTTCTCCTGAGAGCTGCCAGATTGCCCTCTAGAAAGACTGCGCTAATTCACACTCCTACCAGCAGAGCGGGAGAATCCGAGTGTCTGGCACCCTAACCTGGTCCGGTTTTTAAACAAACACATAAGCAAGTTGCATTTTGAGATCTGGCTCTTTTTCATAGGATGCGAGAACCTTCAGAAGGCCCAGTCCTCACTACCCAGTTCACTTGCTACATGTCTTGAGAATAATTTTTATTTCTAAAGAGAATAAACACTCCCAGGGCTCAGGATCCCATCCCAACGGGCCTGCTGCCTCCCTGAGAACAGTAATGTTCTGCACGCAACTATGATTGTTTTGTGCATGAGTAGGGAAGGACAGCAAGCAGGCACCTGTGTCTGCTCCCAAACACACCCACACAACTGGTATCCAAAGGCAGAGCTGGCGGGGGACTGAGGCAGCCCCTCAGAGTCTGTGGCACTCCGAGCATTTCCTCCCATTTCTTATTTCTAATCAACGGTCTCCATCAGAAAAGTAGTCATTTCCGCATTCAAGAAAATTGAGGAAGTAGAAGGAATGGGGATGGGGTATTCACTCCCTGAAACAGTGGGTATGACGCTTCACCAAATTTCCTTCCAGCCTCGTGTCCTGTGTAGGGATTATGTCTTTCGTGTGATTGTAATAACATAGTAATGCAGCAAGGTATCCTGTTTGCTTTTTTACCTACCAACACACTGTGGACGTTCTTTTAAACTTTTGTTATTAACTCCCAGTAAACCCAGTTTTAACAAATGCACCTGGAACATAGCTTAACTGGACACCTAAGTTCTATTCCATGTTATTAATGACAGCGTGCCAGCAAACAACTCTGGGCATAAACATTGGCATCTGCTCATATTTACTATCCCCTCTATTAATACATGTATGACCATAAGTGAAGGATTCATTTAGAAGGAAAAGGGGCACATTTAGAGAGGCTGACCCCCTTGACAATCAAAAGAAGTCTACACATGGGACATCTATAACTGCTCTCCCTGCATCAGGCGTGAGATTAGCCTTTTTCAGCAGCAGATCACCAAAATCCCAGGCCCAATGCTGAGCTGTGAAGTATCTTCCCACGGGCTTCCAGCTGGAACCTCGTTTCTGTCTCCACACACGGGCGAAGTCACCAACATGGTGGGACTTCACTTCCATAAGATCTTACAGGAAAGCAGCTAGAAGAAAAGACAAAGGCTCCATCTTTGTCCTGTACCAGTCCCTCAATCCTGATAATTAACGTCTTGGGCAATTTTGACTTTCCAGATAGCCAGCATTAGACAGGGGTGGCCATATATTTCATGTGCAATTTAAAATCGCGTGTGATTTACAGTTAGTTGCGTATGAACTCTATGGGCGCCCTGTACTTGTAATGACAGTCATCACTTTGTCTCTCTGTGCTGCCTCTCCAGTTTGTCATCCTCTCCCCGTGTTTGGTGACATAGAAACGTAGCCGCTTCCTGAGATATGGCTACTTGGGATGTAAATTTTTCTAGACGTTTACAGTCTAAAAAATGTGCTTGTTCTACTCTCAGCTTTGATACTTAGACTGGGAAGAACTCAGGGTTGAAAATCATTTTTCTCACATTTTGTGAATATGCTGCTCATCGCTTCCCCCCTCCAGGGCTGCCTCCAGGCTGAGAAGTCCTCACCCCGTCTGATGCCCGAACCTTTGAATATGACAGTTCTCTCCTATCTGTATTGGGCTGCATTTTATGTCTTTTCTCTCTAAGAGCTCATTGCTTGTTTGTCCCTGGGGCCTTGAAATTTCATTATGTGGCTCTATTTTGATTCATTGTAAATTCATGAGCCCTTTTGATCTAAAACCTGTATCCTTTCATTTTGGAAATTTTTCTTGAATTATTTCTCATATTATTTTTTTCATTTCCTTTTTCTTTCATCTTTCTTTCTTTTTTTTTTTTTTTTTTTTTGAGACAGTGTCAAGCTGTCACCCTGGGTAGAGTGCCGTGCCATCACAGCTCACAGCAACCTCCAACTCCTGGGCTCAAGCAATTTTCCTGACTCAGCCTCCCAAGTAGCTGGAACTACAGGCACCTGCTATAATGCCTGGCTACTTTTTTGTTACAGTTGTCATTGTTGTTTAGCAGGCCCAGGCCAAGTTTGAACCTACTGCCTTGGTGTATGTGGCTGGCACTGTAACCACTAAGCTATAGGCACCAAGCCCATTTTCTCATGTTTAAATGTGAGGAATTTGACATCGGTTTACAAACTCTAAGTGTGTGGATAGGAAGGACAACTATGAAGTTGCCTGCAAGCTCACCTGGGAAACCTGTATGTTGGCATCTTCACAGTCTTTCTCTTATGCTGAAGGTTTCTTCAGTCTTCATCCTAGAGGTCCCAGCCTGGACATTAGCATTCCAAGGGTCTGGGGCAGCAGTTCTCAACCTGTGGGTCACAACCCACAGGAACTATATTAAAGGATCGCAGCATTAAGAAGGTTGAGAACCACTGGTCTAGGGGGAGAGGTGTTAGCAGCCAACCTGCAGAGTTCACAGGTTTACTAAACCTTTGCCCAGTCTGGACTGCAGCTGAGGTGCTAATGCATAGTTGCCTGGTTTTCCTCCTCCAAAGGATAACGTCCACATTTACGATGGGGAGGAGCTGCCCCATCCCCAGCCCACAGAATGGGGAGAGACGTAGGGTCTGACTGTTTCTGAGACAACTCTCAGCATCCCTGAGACTTACCTGGCGCCACCTGCTCCTGCGTGTTTGCAGGACTCTGCTGTGTACATCGAGCCGGTTTTCCATTTTCTCAACTGCCAGCTGGCGGTTGAGCCTTCTCGAATCTGCTGAAGCAGTTACCGCTCGTCCATCTGTCTCTCGGATTCCCGGACTGTGCTGCTGTTCTTCTCCCTCGTTCCTGAAAGTTTACGCCTTTTCAGAAGTCTCCTTACTGTAGTGCGGGTAGAGAAACCAAATTAGTGCATTCAATCTGCCGTCTTTACCTGGATGGGCAGGTAAAGAGATGGGCTCCTTTTAAAAAAAAAGTATAAATCTTTTTTTTAAAGAAAGCAATTAATAATGTATCTAGAAACTTAGAAATGTTCAGACCCTTTCATTTCACTTCTAGACTTCTAGGAATTGATCCCAAAGAAATCATCAAAAATAGGAACTGAAGTTTTTATATGGGTATCCATCACAGTGTTCGTTATGAGGCAAAAACCTGAAAACAACTAAAGTTCAACAACAGAGAAATCATCTAGAAAATAGTGGTGTATCTATAAAATAAAATACTAAAAGTCATTAACTATAAAATACAGGATGGACATAAAGTTCGTATGCAATTTACTATGTTAAACTATTTTAAATTGGACATGAACTTTATGTCCACCCAGCATATGAGGAAACTGAATGCCCAGGGGAAATGTTCATGATGTAAATAGCAAGTGTTACAAGGATATAAAATGATATATTGGCTCGGCACCTGTCATACAGTGGTTACGGCACCAGCCACATATACTGAGGCTGCTGGGTTCAAACCCGGCCTGGGCCAGCTAAACAACAATGACAACTGCAACAAAAAAATAGCCAGGCTTTGTGGCAGGTGCCTATAGTCCCAGCTACTTGGGAGGCTGAGGCAAGAGAATCACTTAAGCCCAAGAGTTTGAGGTTGCTGTGAGCTGTGACGTCACAGCACTCTACTGAGGGCGACATAGTGAGACTCTGTCTCAAAAAATATATATATTCACCCAACAAGGGAAGAGAGATGAGTGGTAGGAAGCACCCAAAGAAGAGGAAGAGACGGGGAGGAGAGATGTGGCGCAGAAAATCTGGGAGTACTAAAATTGTAGCCAGAGTTACCTTTAAACACTTTTTCTGCTATAATCAGAAAAGCATAATTGTTTTAGAATTAAAAATAGGGTCTTGCCTTCCTTCAACAGTCTTGTAACCCTGGTATCTCCCTAAACTTGCAATTTGCTCACACACCTCGAAGTTGTGGCTCAAGAAGCAGCACCCCACCCCACCCTGGCCGGGAACAGGCATCCTTCCTGCCTCCCAGCCGGCCCTCGATTCCCAGCCCCCACGTCACCTCCTCTGAGACATCTCTAAACTCCAGGTGGGCTTGGCGACCCACCATCCTCTCGCTCCCAAGCCCTGAACACACATCTTCATTCTTAAGCCTCCACATGTTCACTCCGATGGTTTTGTTTTCTATGAACTCCTGGAGAGGGAAGCATGTCCCATTCACCTCTGCGTCCAGCACACAGTGGAGTCTAATTACAGCATTTGAATGGAGCGGTGCTAATGGGAATAAGGGAAAGACCAGCCTGTCCATGGACCACCTTTGGGGGCCTGGCTGCGCGTTCATCTGTGTTCTCCTGGTTTCCCATGACTGTGAAAGCCCCAAACTAAAGGACCTATGATGACAAACCCCAGTAACCCGGCCTTACAAACCCATCTCAGGGAGAAACCCCACAGGCTGCAGCTGCAGTTGACAAGGGCAGCTCAAAGCGCAGGGCCCTGTAATCATTATCATTGTTTAACATTGTTCCACAAGGAGCCATTACAGGAACAAGGCTTGAAATTAGAGTCAAACGCTTCCCCCTGCTCCTCAGTCCACGCACGCAAGCCCCCGGCAGCACGGCGGGAGGGGTGGGAAAGCGGTAATTATTTCCAACTCTCTCCCCAACTCCAAAATACCAGCTTGTCACATGGCCTGTCATTTCTGTACAGCTCTGTCTATCATAACTTGTCATATTTTCCCAGATTTTATTGCAGTTCTCATGAAGTGTATTCCTGGTGGAATAATGGCTTACGCCAGAAGATTCTAACTAAAATCCACTGAAATTTTCTCCTTCCCTTGCTCCTGCCATGGCTAGAACAGTTCTCTCCTGATAGCATTCCAGTCTCCTTGTGGGGGGATTACACCCGTGGGACTGAGAGCAGGACCCTGCCTCCCCCCAGCCTTATGGGCTGAGCCCTTGCTGAGTGCAAAGCTCGAGTTGGGAGATGAGGCACGCTGGAAGGGTACACAGCCCAGCATTCCCTCCACGAGGCTGTTCCCACAGCCATGTCTCTGTCCCCTCCACCCAAGCATGCTTCCTGGGTTTCTGCCTGTCTCCAAGCCAGGTCTCCAGATACCTTTTCAGTAAGTTCCCTCTGGCTTAGGTCTACAGTGAGTTTCTGTTGCTTGCAGCCCGAGCACCCTGGCATACCCTCTTTCCAGGGCCCGCAGAGTCTGCTGAGAAATCCTGGGCCTCAGGGGGAGGGGGTGAGCTGTGCCACCTGTAGTGGCATCCATCCTTGAGCCCCCAGGTCTCCCTCTTCTCCCCCCACCAAAGCCGTCCCATCAGTGCCTAAGCTCTCCCCTGGTCGATGTCACCCCTTTTGGCCAACGGGTCTTGCTCTAGCTGCTCCCACTGACTAGCATGGCCACCCCACCCTAAGAGGTCAGCTCTGGGGCCATGTGGGCCTTCCCCTCAGACCCCAGAAGGACCCCTCCCACACACACTTCACAGGCACCCTTCAGGACACACGTTTCATCTTCTGTTCATCTTCTGTTACAGCCACATGTCCCTTAAACTTCCCAATAGGAGTGACATGTCTACAAACTGCTACAGATGCCAGCTTCTCCCCACCAGACAGCAATATGACTGTCTCCACAGACAGCCTCAGCCAGGCTCTGAAATTGTCCCTGAAACAAGCCAAACCTGTCTACCCTGGCCGCAGGATGACCTCTGTGAGGACGTGTGCCTATCTCACTCTCTTGTCTCTTCAGACCTAGGATATGTTTTCTGTTAAATGTCAAGTCCAGTGGTCCATCTTGATCAGAAAGGGCACGCTTTCACTGACATTAAAAACATCTTATTAAGAAGATGGACAGATCCAATAATAGAGAGTTAAAAAGTGGTGTAGGTTCAGAGTCTGCACCAGGGAGATAGTGCCACTTTCCACAGAATAAAACTCAGAGGACTTGGTCAAGCTTTCAACCTCCTCCTCCCTCACCACACATGCACACACACATGTGGGCACATATGCACATAGACTCATATAAACACGCATGCATGCACATGTGTGTATATAAACACTTGTGCACGTACACATATGTGCACATATTAACACATGTGCATGCACATATATGCACACATGGACACACAGCATGCGCATATAAACATGCTGACACACAGATGTGCACACACAGCCTGCACCCAGCGCAGCTCGGCAGGACTGGTAGCTCTTCTCACACACTCACCGCCTGCCTTGTGCCATAGCTGTGCCCCATCTGAAACACTTTCGTCCCTTCTTTACCCAGCAATAGTATTTTGGTCCTTCAAGGCCCCGTTAAAGCCCACAACACCAAGAAGCCTTCCCATCCATCCCTAATCAAAGTGGGTCCCACCCCGTCTCCCGGTGCCTTTCACAGCCCTTCGATGGCACATCCTAGCACCCCTCCAACCTACAGGGCCTGTGTATGTGTCAGTGCCTGCTATCAGGTCCTAAGTTCCTCATCTGCAACATGGGCATATCCACAGCCATAGGATTATCACGAGAATTAAGTAAGGAATAAGCACAAAGCACTTAAAACAGTGCCTGGCACACGGTAGGTGCCCTGAGGGTTCGTTGGGCACCTGCCATAAGCCGTGTGCCTCACCTATTTGTTCTCATTTGGTTCCATCAACCAATCTCCGTCACCTTCAGCGATGTGGAACTGAGGCCAAGCACTTGCTGTTAGTCACCAAGCAGAGTTGGAGAACCACGACCGTCAAATTCAGGCCTGAGGGTGTTGCCTTTTCAAATTTTGAGGAAAGAAATCACCGTGCCAACCCAACTTTGTCTTAAAAGAATTCCCCGATTTAGGAACTCACGGCTTAGCAGAGTTCCCAGTGAGCTCTCACCAATTGCTGGGCAGTCTGGCCCCACCTACGAGCTCCCCATAGCTCCAAGATGGCAGCAGGGGCGGGGCAGGAAGTGAAGATGGATTCGGTTCACAGATAGGGTGGCCTTTCTCCTACAACAGGAAGGCCTTCTCCAGGGAGTGGTGCTCCAAAGCAGTCACCACATTTCCAGAGATCCCACCCTCAGCACCTGTCGCCAGGTGCTTCCCACTCTGCGCAGCACCCAGAACCAAGGGGGGGTCTGTTATTAAATTAGCCTCTTCATTCTCCTCTGTAGCAACAACAGGCCCGAAGAGGTTTACCTGGAAGCTTCAAGAAGCTGCTCTGCCTGTATCCTGACAGGCAGATCCCAAGAATGTGTTAATGTCCCCTGGAGCCCGCTCCCTCCTGTACAAATACAGGCTTGACACAGGAGCCCTGCAAGGGCCCTGGCTCTCCCTGTACACACACAGTTACATTGGCAGGTTTGGGCGAAAATCATGGGAGTGGGAAAGGTGATACTCAGGCCCACCCGGAGCTCTCTGTGTTTGGAACTAGAACACAGCAGTGTCCTGAGACATTGTCAGGCTCCACCCTGAGGTGTGGTCCCCTTGCCCAGGGGAATGAGGGGTATCCACAGTCATCGACCTCTAAGCACGTACTCCATCCAGCCACCAGGATGTCCCGACCAGTATCCAATTGACAAGAGGGCTTCCACTTTAACTCATTCTGATCTGTTATTTCTATTTCAAAAACTAATACAAAGATTCTCACTCTCTCTGTCTCTCTCTTTCTCCCACACCTACACACACTCCCACACACATGAACACACAGAAACATTATTTCTTAGGAGGTGGCTGGCAGCTTCTTTATATAGGTTGTTACCAAAGTTACAATATGAAATACAGAGCCTCCAGTTCAATTCAAATTTTAGATAAACAACGAATAATTTTTTAGTCTAAATATATCCCGAATATTGCATGGGACACACACTTATCTACAAAATCACTCATTGTTCTTCTGAAGTTCCAATTTAACTGGGCATCCCAATTTTTACTTGCTGAATGTGGCAGCACTTCCAGGAATCTGTCTGTTTCAGGCACTGTGCGGATGTGGCCAGGCAGGGGCAGGTGCTGGGGAATTGCACACAAGGCCTGGTTCTCTCAGAGGCCCCCTCACTTCCAGCCTGTCCCTCCAGGGTCCCCGAGGCCAGTTAAGAGCAGAATAGGAAAGTAGCTCCTGGAAGGTACCAGGGTCCTGTTGCTAAAGGGCTTCATCCTTGGGTGTCTTGGTCTCCCCTCCTGCTGCTCCACCCTCCCCTGCCCTGCTTCCCCTTCTGGAAGCTCCTGCCCTCCCATTCAGATGACCCCACACTGCTCCCAGTGGTCACCCCTCATCACAGCACCCTCCTGTGGAGTTTCTTTGCCTTCATCCTAAGCCTGCTGCCCCGCTGTGCTGCCCAAAGCTCAGCCAGTTCTCCTCCTGCCCCTCCTCTGCTCAACAACCTGCCCTGGCTCCCCATTGCCCACTGGGTAAAATGCTCACTGCTTAGCCTGCATGCAAAGCTCACTCCAGCCCTATGCCGCCCTCCCAGTCTTCTCTCCCTCTCACGCCCCTGTGCTCCTCCTGAACCTGTCCCTGTCCACTCTGTCGAGTGCCCCACACTCCTCTTCTTCACGGACTGTGCTCTACACATTCACCACGGCCAGGACACTTTTATTCACTGCACTTCTTACTCTCTGCAAAGTGTCCCTTCCTTGTACTTGTCGGCTTATCTGTTGTCTACCTCTCTGACCTCACTCCTGCTATAGCCCAAGGCTTTCAGCAAGTAGAGAGCCACGAGGGCCTGGGCTCAGGAATTGCTGTTGTCAAATGACTACAAAGGCACCTCTTCCAAGAAGCCCTCATGGCTTCTCTCCTCCCCCCCAGCTGCCTACAATCCCTCCTGACGTGGATTTGGGGGCATGTCTTGTTCCTCCCACTAGACTGCAGGTCCCTGGAGGACAGAGGCCGAGGTCCGGTGCATTCCGTGCAGACTGTATGCATTTTGGGTTTTGAGCAAGTGCACCTGTGAAAGCAGGGACACACATAGGTGACTGGCCCATGTCCCTGGGACCCATAAAATACTTTGTGTAAGGACGTCAGGGCTTCTAGCCCTAGCTCTCCCCAGACAAGCACCTGCGTCTCCCTCCACGCCAGCTGGGACTCAGGCCCCCTGGCTCACTTCCTAACGCTTCTGGGGCTACCTGGGCCCATGTCCCAGCTACAAGCAACAGCACCCGGGGAACAGGGAACCCACACGCCACCTAGATCCTCTCAGGTGAGCAGAGAATCAGAGCATCACCACCTGACTCACAGGCAGGAGTCCCCTCAAGGCCAGGATGGGGCTTCGGGTCCGTGGGAGGAGGCAGCACGAGGGCCTGGGCAGTGAGGGGTCACACCTCAGGGTGCTAGGACCAGGCTTCTCGGGACCCGCATCGTGGAGCGATGAGGCGATGGCATCACCGACCAGCCAACAGTTCTCTGCTGCCACAACACCACCACCACGATCTCTCGGTCTATGTGCCCAGGCGCCACCTGGGTTTCAACACAAAGATCCCCAAAAGGTAGCTGTCTTTCCCCAGTTCATTCATTCAACAAATATTTACTGAGTGACAACCTGCCCGGGGCAGAATGTGACCCACGTGTGCCGGTCGGCTTCTGTATATCATCACTAATTCACACCGAGCTGGTGCCACGGGAAACGGAGCTTCAGAAAAATGACGCGGCAGGCCCAGCGCCACCAGGTGAGCACACCCAGGTCTGTCTGATTCTGGCACACTTCATCAATGTCCCTTGTACCTCTTATTAGTTTTTTATTGTGCTTTTTCAAGAATAATCCCTGCCTCTGGACACTCTTCAAATCTATCCAGGTAAAGGTTTCTAACTAGGAGGAGAAAACTCAGGCCAACAGACAGCTCCGGAATGCCAAGTGTCGGGGACAACCTGCTGCAGACGCCTCCAAAGGTGAGCAAGACCTGTTACCTCTGGATGGAGTTTACAGATCAGAGGGAAACAGCGGTGACAACTAGCAATCCACAGTGACCACACCCTACTGATGGCTCACAGGCCATTGTCTTAGTCCTGGACTTTCCGTCTAACCTATCTGCAAGACAGGAATAAAAGTAACAAGTGTGTGATCTTCCAATGCACAGATAGATGCACACCCATGCACACACACGAGTCAGAAGGAACTCTTCAGATTGCAACGAGCATCCTATTGTTTTCAGGCCTCTGCTCCGTTTTCTCCCGTGGCCGTGGCAGCCTGTGGTTTTGCTATTGTCTCTCCTTTCCTGTCCTCGTTTCCCTGACATGACAACCCGGTGAGAAGAACACTGGGGTAGTCAGGCTGGATGAGAGGTATCATTAGAAGTGCATTGATACTATTGAAGACAGAGCTCATTAAAACAAGATAATAAAGACCAAGACGATACCCGGGAAAGCAGGCTGTCCAGGTGCCCCCGCATAAAATACTTCGTTAGTGCTCCTAATTAATACTAACAACTGTCACGAAATAAAAATATCACACCCCTTCAGATCTGCCTGCCTATCGGGAGCTATTCTAGTTGAAAAGCCCCCCCGTCTGTTTCGCAGTGATCCCTTTCTTAAATAATTGGTGTGGTTTGATTGATAACGTGGATTCCTCTTTAAAGGAAAACACACTATTTTTCATAATCAGAGCTGGAATGCATAATGAGCAGGCTGGTGATGCCTTCAGCATCAGGTCTGTCACAGCGCACAGTTATTTCCGTGTTGATGCAAACTAAGATATTACACTCTCTCATTACGTTGACGTGGCACATCTTTCAACAGCCAGCTCCAAATCAGACATTCCTTGCAAACAAAATTACCTTCATTTTCTCCTTTGGTTCAGCGGAGCTAGCAGTTAAAATGTGCCCTAACAAGCTAATCAACTAATTTTTAGAATATGTTGGAACCGTTTAATATTCTAAAAGAAAACAAGAAAAAGTTGCTAATGGGTCTGCAGGCATAAACAGAAATAAATAGACAACTGGTTCATTGAGCATTAGCATACTTAAGTTTGAGCCAGTCACGGTGGAATTCATTTTGCAAGTCAAAAAAGCAGTGTCTATTTGTATCCACAAGCCAAACAACCTCATTTACTCGGTACATACTTGAGTAGATAACCTTGGCGTGAAGGTAACAAGGAGAAAAGATTCTTTTGAAGAGTGCTGTGTTCTCCAGGCTGGGCGGTGGGCAGTACAGGGAGTGGCTGAGCTCTGCAGCCAGGGGTCTGCCTCCTAGCTCTGCCATGAAGAAATGCTAAGCTGTGTCTGGGGGTGGTTCAAGAGCTCAGAGGCAGCCCAGAGCCAAGTACATTCCAAGGGAGATGACAAATAATTCTTTCTATGGTGGCCGTGAGTGAAGGAGCCTGGGGGACTCCTATTGGTGGCCCACACCTGGGGTGGTCCCAGACAAATTGGGGTTTAAACCTCAGAGCCACTGGGGTCTCCCAGGTTCTTGACTTTGGGCAGGTATGCCTCAGGGTCCTCCTCCTAAAGGGGAAGAAAGATAAAGGGTCCCTGCTCAGGGCTGGAGGGTGACTTCAACAGAGCAATGCACGCAAAGGGCTTGGCACATGGTAAGCCCCCGCTTGGGTGTTAGCTGTTATCTCAGGAAATAACAGGGAATAATCTATTTCCACTTTTCTGATTCCTGCTCTCCAGGCAGGCCTGACTCCCCTCTAGCCCCCAGATGTGCTCATGGGGTCCCACCTTCTTGCCTCTGTCCACCTGTACCCTCCTCCTGGCCTGGCCTGCCTTTCTCCCCTCGCCATCTTCACCACCCAAATCCTGCCTTTCCTCATCTTTCAAGGCCCTTCTCAAACACAGTGACCCCTGGAAGCCTTCCCCATCCCCACTTGACACCCCAACCCCCAGGCACAGTCTCCTGTGACTTTGAAGCTGGTGTAGCCTTTTCATCAAGATCACATGAACTGTCCCCACTAAGCCTTGAGGGTGGGGACAGAGGCTTGCTTCTTTGGGGTTGGCACTGAACATGGTGCCTGCACACAGTGGACGCTCAGCTCACGTTTGCCACATGGACAGATGATGAATGGATGGACAGACAGACCCTCCAGGGACAAAAAGCCTGCACAAAGGGACAGCACTTTACGTGCGTCACTGTCGGGCCCTTCCCATTGTTCTCACCGGCCAGGGGTCATCAGTATGTATGTTTTCATCCCTTGCCCTGCTGCACTGTCCTTAGGAGGCCCCTTCCACGCTGTCCTGTCCACACAATTTGCTCCCCAGCCTAGCCTGCCCTGTACCACTGAGTCCCCAGCACTGCTGGAATGACCACTAGTGGTATCCCCTGTGTACAGGATGATACGTGCCGTGTTTAATAACTCACGGGCACTGGCATGGAAAATGAGACATGCTGGCAGATAGGCCAGGTATAGTGGCTACATTCTAGCCCCCTATGGTTTGAATGTGACCCCTCTGAAGTTCAGGTGCTGCCAAGGTGACAGTGTTAATAAGTGGGGCCTTTAGGAGTTGATCGGTCATTGAGGGCTTCCCCCCCATGGGATTGAGGCCCTCATAAATGACGCCCCACACAGCATGCAGTGGCCTGGCCTTTCCACCTGCTGCCACATGAGTACACAACAAGAAAGCCCTGACCAGATTCTGGCACCTTGATCTTGGACTTTCCAGCCTCCAGAACTATGAGAAAATAAATTTCCGTATAAATTACCCAGTCCTGGGTATGCTATTAGAGCAGCAAAAAATGAACTAAGACAGGGACTGGTACCAGGAGTGTTGCACCTGCTCTGTGTCTGCCCCTCGTTCAGACCCTGCCTCGGCCTGGGGTCAGTCTTGCCTCTCCGTCCGCAGCACAGTACCTGGCACAGAGCATCACTCAGTGGAGGCTGGATGGGGCTGACCAGCTGCCTCTGGCTGAGAAGAGAAGCCGCTGGACATCCCTTCTGCCCCTCTCATAGGTATCGTCTCCAAGGCCACCTCCTAGAACTAGCACTTCTTGTCTTCAACCAGCCCAACTTTGATAGACAGTGAAGACCAAGGGTTGGCATATTTCACTCTGACTCTGATCCCAAAAGCTGTTAAAAAAAAAAAAAAAAAAAAATGAACTAAGTCAAAATACGACTTGCTGGCCACAGCTCCTCATCTCCCAGAGGCTTCACCACGGCTGTGGCCAGAGAATGCAGCTGCAGCACAGTGGCAGGGCCTCCCATCTGTATAGAATTTGCTGGTTCCCCAAAACTCACACATATATGACCCCACTGACTTCATCACGCTTCACCCCAGCCTAGGCACTGATGCGCCCACTTTTCAGATGAGAAAAACTGATGCTCCTGGAGATTGAGTGACTTGTCCAAGCGCTTTGCTAGGAAGAGATAGGGCCACGAATTGGTAAGTTACCTGCTGTATTTGAACACCCTGAAAAGAGTTTCAGAGCTCTATCAGAAATTTGCAAAAGAATTGGTAAGAGAGGCTCAGCGCCTGTAGCTCAGTGAGTAGGACACCAGCCACATACACCGAGGCTGGTGGGTCCGAGCCCAGCCTGAACATGCTAAAACAACAATGACAACTCCAACCAAAAAATACCTGGGCATTGTAGTGGGCGCCTGTAGTCTCAGCTACTTGGGAGGCTGAGGCAAGAGAATCACTTAAACCCAAGAGTTTGAGGTTGCTGTGAGCTGTGACGCCATGGCAACTCCACCGAGGACAACATAGTAAGACTCTGTCTCAAAAAAATAAAAGAATAAAATTGAAAAAATAAAAAAAGAATTGGTAAGAGGTGCTTAGGAAAGAAAATGAAGAAAATAAAATCCTGACATATCACGTTAAAAAAAAAAAAAAAAATAGGAGCTGGGGCTGGGACTGGAACCCAGGTCTTGGCTCCTGCCCTCATTTGCTTTTCTTTGCCCCCCCCCCCCATGGTGCTTCTCTAAAATTGGTGAAATCTGCTCATCACTTAGCAAATAGCTCCTGAATATCTACTAGAGGAGGGGAGGCAGGAACAAGCCTGCCGTGTTCAAAGAGAGAAGGGCCAGGGCGGCTCAGGAGCAGGGACCATGCAGAGATGAGGAATGGGTAGGAACCCAAGTTGACTTTCAGATCACAGGACTTTTAGGAGATTTGCATAATTTATTTTCTTTTGAAAATCTCCATCTAAATTTTTAAATACAGTCATGAATTTTCCCCTTTTGATGAAAACCAATAGGCATAAATTGCTAACCCCAAACCTACCATCAAGGAAAAGTAAGAACATCAGGCATTGACTTGAAAAAGGACTGTTCAAAGCTGATCACTGCAACTCCAATTTAAGAAAATGTTTGTTTTGGCTTGGTGCCTGTAGCACAGTAGTTACAGCGCCGACCGAGGCTGGCAGATTCGAACCCAGCCCCAGCCAGCTAAACAATAATGGCAACTTCAACAAAAAAAATAGCCAGGCATTGTGGCAGGTGCCTATAGTGCCAGCTACTTGCCAGGCTGAGGCAAGAGAATCACTTAAGCCCAAGAGTTAGAGGTTGCTGTGAGCTGTGATGCCATGGTACTCTACCGAGGGCAACATAATGAAACTCTGTCTTTAAAAAGATAAAAGTTTGTTTTACATAAATGCACTTTTAGGGCTACCTAGATACTCAGTTTTAACAATCAGATTTACAAAGATCGCACCCTTGGCAGGTAGGAGAGAAGCTGGCAGGGGTTGTAAGATAGGGCTGTGTGAGGTAAAGGGGAAACTGAGTCTTCCTCCCGCAACGGCAGAGAGACCTATTCATCACAGCTCTGCACGTGATGTGGGTATCGTCATTTAGGAGGCAGATTTCAATTCCATTTCTCACCTTACTAAGGCAGGGAATAACCTATTTTCACTTTTCTGATTCCTTAAAAACATTTAAAAAAGAAAAGGTAAAGGGTTAGTTTGGTAGACAGGGAGACACAGGAGAAGTTGTTAAGTGGACCCTTCCCAGTGGCGTGCAGAGGTCAGAGGCAGCACACATCAAGTTAGTGGAGCCCCAGCCCACACACCTTCAGGCATCATGGTAACAAAACTGTGGGATGTTGCAGACTCAGAAAACACACATGTCAGGGTTGCTGGCTTGCTCCTTCCCCTGTGCAGACACGACCTCATACACCCACATATGAAGGGTTGTCATGGAAACAATAGCTCACCCTCTGGACCTGTGAGACAAAATGGCCCCAGGCATCTGAGCCACCAGCTGGATGGGTGAATGCAAGTGAAAGCAGAAACTGGGCAGTGGGCAGCAGGGTCCACAGCACCCACACCTTTATGTAGTGCTGGGTTGCAGGGAGGGGGGGGAGACCAGCCTCTGCCCTCAGGAGGCTTACAGAAAGCACCACCAAGAGGGTGCAAATCACTCTGCCACAGGGGACAGAGGCAGTGGAGGGACAGGTGGAGATCAGAATTTAGGAGGTCAGAGGATATTGCAATGACGTCTGACTGTGGAGGATAGAGAGCTCTTTCTCCAGGATGTGGACTTTCAGCTGGGTATGAGCGAAGGCTGGGACTTTGCATAGAACAGTTGAGGCAGAGGGACTCATGTTAGAACCGTGTTTCTCTGCAGTGGAGGGTGTGCAAAGACAGACGTGAGAGAGAAGCAGATTTGCAGCATCAGAAAATAGCCTCAGTACAGAAACTACACAGGTTGTTGTCTAGCTGATAAGATTCTTTGCAGGGAAAATAGTTTCTTAAAAATGCCAGGTTGTAGATTTTTGAAGGGCTATCGCGTGCAGTTCGATATGAAAGCTTCTGGTGTTGGATGTTCCTAGATATTTTAATGGTTCCTTTCATATCTTGACTCATACAGGGTGGCAGAGCATAGTCTTAGGAATTAGCATCAGTAGGAGATTTGGAGCTTTTTACAGTGTTGCATTAGAGGTGTGCTTTTTTGTTTAATTACGTAATAAAAGTCCAGATTGGGGTTGGGAATAGGGTGTTATTACAAGAATAACCAGATGGTTATAGAAGGAGAAGTTTGGTTGCCATAGTGAGGCTCAAGCCCCTGCCCTCACATCCTGGCCATGGGACATCAGGTGTCCGGCCCTTCCCTGGCCAGAGAAAGGAGTGCTCATCATGACCCTCTCTTGCAGGCTCTGAGGCCACACACATGCCATTCTAACACTCTCATTCCAGGCAAATGGGAGACATTTGAGCTTGAACCGTGTTGCTGGTCGGTGAGATTGTGGGCATGGCCGCCAGGTAAATCAAGATGCAGAGAAACAGGCCTGCTCCAGCCTAGCCCCTGCGGGACACGCTGGGGGGCGGGGCTGCACCAGGGCTGAGTCTCAAGCTGGGTTGTGTGGTTTGAGGGCACAGAGGAACCAGCCACATTCATTCCAGTCTTTGGATTCCATTTGGGACCTCCAAAGTTTTGCTGTAGGAGATGAAAAAAAATATTGTGCTCTGACAGTCAAGGGAGACCATTATAGGAATCTCATCTGGGGGTGGTTGTGAACAGAGTCACTGGACTTGCCCAGTGGCCAGAGGGGCTGGTTCCCACAAACTCCCAGAACTCATCAAGTAGCACTGGAGCAGACCAACCCAACAGCGCCTGCAAACTCACCAAGGACTCCCACCTGGAGGCACTGTGGCTGCTTTGCTCAAAATATGCTTATTGACTGTGGCATTCTGTCTTGTTTATTAATTAGTTAATATTTTCTGAGTGCTGTGCTGATGAAGAATGCCACTTAGGAGGCGACTTTCCATGGCATTTCTGCTGTTGTTCATATAACGCCACGTGGACTTTGCTGCGCAGCCCTGGGATGATGATGTGCTTTAAACAAAGAACAAAGTCCTGCCCCAGCAGAGTTGGAAGATTCCAGCACAATAGCAAAAACAAAACAAAACAAAATACCAGCAAAATGAAGCACAGATGAATCAGGCCCTTCTGAGCATCGTGTCTGGAAATCAGCAAGCAAACGAGAATTAGTGTATCAGAGTTTCCAGAAGGCAAGTCTGCAGACATCAGCTCCTGGGGCGCCAAGGTGAGAGGAGCTTCAGAAATGAGGAGCCCTTCATTGCCTGTGAGGCTGCCCCCACCACCAGAGATACACGGGCAATGTCACATACCGAGGAAATCCACCCCACAGTCCAACCCATGCTGCTCCCATTTTACGGATGGGAAAGCTGAGGTATACCCAAAACAAACTCCCCTTTGTGGCCAAGTCTCACCCTGACAGAATGATCTTGACATTAACCCAGTGTCATAGGGTGAGGGAAATCCTCCCTGCAGCTGACTTGTGAATTTGAAAAAGACTCCCATCTTTATCTGGAAAAATTAATGGACAAATCCACTCAGAACAGAAGCCCAGTCCCGCAGAGCTCAGGGGTATGAAGCTGCCCTGCAAAAGCGGGGCCCAAACAAGAGGGGGGATGGAGGAAGCAGGGAGAGGTGGGATGGGGGAGGCAGGGAGAGGGGGCATGGGGAAGGCAGGGAGAGGAGGGAACAGGGGGAGGCAGGGAGAGGAGGGACAGTGGGAGGCAGGGAGAGGAGGGAACAGGGGAGGCAGGGAGAGGAGGGAACAAGGAAGGCAGGGAGAGGAGGGAACAGGGGAGGCAGGGAGAGGAGGGAACAGGG
>CAUYPK010010048.1:0-14638 GCA_963574355.1 Loris lydekkerianus
GAGAATATGTTCCAGCTCCATCCATGTAAACATGAAAGAGGTAAAGTCTCCATCTTTCTTTAAGGCTGCATAGTATTCCATGGTATACATGTACCACAATTTGCTAGTCCATTCATTTTCTTCCAGAGGCTTAAGAAATCGAACCCCCCTGGGTTACTAACAGAGATAGGCTTTTTTGGAAAATTCCTTAGGCCTTTTTCTGAGGCAGTACTTCCCATTAAGCCTGAGATCAAAGGGCGTGCAGCCCTTCCTCAGAGACACGGGCCAGAGGGTTGACATATGTTAACAACATATTGTCTGAGGTCTATAGATATTCTTCCCTGAAGAAAGGACACAGTCATTACTTCATACTGGGTAGACTGAGTGAATGCTTGAGAATATTCTATTAACTTTGTTCCCCTGAGGCTACTTCCATCTTTGTCCCCTGCTCAGAGATTAGTCTTTGTCTTGAAGATAGGAGAGATTTGCTAAAAGTAAAATAAAGTGAGAAAAGGAAGAAGCTAATAGTTAAAGGATTAAGTGTGTACCTGACTGAAAAAGTATAAAACCTGAACTTAAAATAAAAAACTTTGCTATTAGCCATATCATGACTTTTGGTCTTCTGGGTATAAACCTAGTAAAGGAATTATAGGATCGAATGGCAGGTCTATTTTTAGGTCTCTAAGTATTCTCCAAACATCCTTCCAGAAGGGACATATTAGTGGGCCTTCCACCAGTAGTGTAGAAGGGTGCCCTTTCCTCCACATCCACGCCAATATTTCTGGTTTTGGGATTTTTGTTATGTGGTCTAGTCTTACTGGGGTTAGGTGATATCTCAAAGTAGTTTTGATTTGCATTTCTCTGATGATTAAGGATGATGAGCTTTTTTCCACGTGTTTGTAGATTTTGCGAGACAGATGATTCTTAATACTTTTATATTTAGATAGAAGAGAATCTATTTTCCCCCCTCCCATATTCTCTGATCCACTGTTCAGTCATCTTACTTACCTAACGCCGAGAGCATATAGAGGTCCTCCTTGGGGGCAGAGGGGTTTAGCTTATTATGCAGGCAGTGAAGGTGGTGGTTCAGCATGTGGGTCTCTTTCTTCTGTCAAGCACCACTTGGCCAGTCCACAGAAGGGTTGATGTCCTTTCTCTTTCTTCTGTCAGGAGGGAGGGAGGGAGGTGGAGCAGACATCCCATGCCACACACATGTTCCATCATCACCTTGTTCTCCCTATACATCTATATATAAAATCCTATATCCTACTTTAACCTATATTAAAGTATCTTCTTTACTGCAGGTTAAGGATAATTTCAGAAGAATTTACCATAGAGGAGGGACAAGGGTTGAAAGTTAGCCAGGTTGGACTTTTTCCGCATCAGGAGTCAGGGCCTGCAGCTGGGTTGTCCATTTTGGACTTGCCTTTTGAGCCCTTACATTTACATCTGCACCCTGTATCACCACTACACTCACAGCACCTGGGGCTGCAACTTCAGCCTCTCTGCATGAGTGGAGATCTATAGTCGAATAAGGTGGCTCATGCCTGTAATCCTAGCACTCTGGGAGGCCGAGGTGGGTGGATTGCCTGAACTCACAAGTTCGAGATCAGCCTGAGCAAGAGCGAGACCATGTCTTTAAAAATAGCCAGTTGTTGTGGCAGGTGCCTGTAGTCCCAGCTACTGGTGAGGCTGGGGCAAGAGAATCTCTTAATCCAAAGAGTTGGAGGTTGCTGTGAGCTATGATGCCATAGCACTCTACCCAGGGAGACAAAGTGAGACTCTATCTTAAAAAAAAAATACCCTGAACTTCAGGTCTGGATGGGCAAAGTGTGTGTGTGTGTGTGTGTGTGTAGGAAAATACACTTGTTGTTTGTTGCTGTCCTGTCTCTTTGTGTGCGTGTGTGTGCTGAGGGATCTGAGGACTAAGTAGTGGATGGGCTCCAGACCCTTGAGTCTGTCTTCTAGTTTGGCTTCTATCTTTTCATAAATAGGAGTGATGAGGCTGATTTTTGAAAGACATCAATTTTTCTTGGACAAGTCTAGTTTAAACTTGGATTGCTATTTTTCCTGCTAGCACAGTTGTGGTTCTGTCTTTAGAAACACAGTCCCCAGTATCACACTGAGATGCACCTGATTCTTTCCGATTTTGCCCCAGGGGAAGGGGCAGCACCAAGAGGACCCTTTAAGGCTTCTTTCTGCCTCTTCTTGTGCAGGTCCCAACCTACATTAAAGTATCTTCATTCAAAGGATTTCCCTCCTGTCTAAAGGGGATGGTTAAATTTGTCATCCCAGTGTTAGTGTTGGTATGAGAAAAGGGCATTTTGGAGAAATAGGGTTGGCTTAAAACACATGTTTTAGGTCTTTTTCTTTTTTTTTTTTTTTTTTGGTTTAAAGTCTTTGTTGCCAAAAATAGAAGATCTGACTCTCTCCAGCACTGGATAACACTGCTTCAGTAGCTGGTGTAGATACGATCCTTTTTGTCCTGAGTTTATCATCATTCCAACCCTCTTTTGAAAACAGCTGCTAGAGCTGAAACCTGGGTTGGCCCTGAGCTCATGGTCTGTTATGATGGTCTTATGAGTGGGAGAAATTGCCCTACAAGCTTCTCACCTGATGATGTGAAATGATTAGGTATTAGAACCAAGTGGGAAAGTCTGCTGGTCACAACCTGATTTCCTGCACATGGGCACTACTAGGAAGGCATTTAAGCAAAAAGACTTTTGCAGATTATTGATTATATGAGCACTGAAGTCAAGAATGAATTAAGACTGAATCCTGATGCAATTTTTGTTCTGGTTTCCTTTGCTTTCTCCATGTCAGCCACTCAGCATAGACACTTCAAAATATTCCCAGTTACTGGCTGGGAGGTCAAAAATTCAGATGAAATTTTCAGTCTCAACTTTAGGGGTTACAAGATTACACCCTCAAATTTCAACTGGTTTCATTTCCAAATTTGATCCCCCACATATGAAACATTACCTCAGCTGAGTCTTTTATGATAAAATATAAAATGTTGGCTGGGTGCGGTGGCTCATGCCTATAATCCTAGCACTCTGGGAGGCTGAGGCAGACGCGGAGACCAGCCAGGGTCAGAGCAAATCCCCATGTCTACTAAAAATAGAAAAACTAGTCAGGCATTGTGGCAGGCGTCTGCAGTGCCAGCTACTTGGCAGGCTGAGGCAAGAGGATCACTTGAGCCCAAAAGTTTGACGTTGCTGTGACCTATGACGCCATAGTACTCTACCCAGCATGACAGAGTGAGACTCTGTCTCAAAAAAAAAAAAAAAAGAAAAGAAAAGATAAAATGTTTTAGGGAAAAAACCCAGATTTTAAATATGAATATCTGCTAAATAATTTAGTTATTAGTTTAGTTTATTAAGCAGAGTTACATTTGGATATTTATAAAACTGGAATATATAAAATAAATTTACATAATTCCTTTAAGTTATTTAATTCTTGAATCATTAAGAACTCCTCTTAAAACATAAATTCTTAGCAAACATTTTTGGCTTTTCAATTTTTCCCCTAGCACTTTTCTATGAATTTCATAGATTTCAAGGTAGCTGTTTTGCAGTTTATATTGTATGTTAATAATTATGTGTCACACAGAGATATGAAAATTGTTGCTTGGTTATTCACATATGGCTAAGCCATAAATATACAAAATGTCTTAGCAGTGAAAAAAAGCAAAGGCACAACTACTAAAGCGTATTTTTCTTCCTTAATATTTTGTAACTCCATTAGGGTTAATGGATGTTTTAAACAACCTTGAGCTATTTGGAGGAGTGCTTTACATAACAACATTGTTTATCTTCCGCAGAATAAACACTCCAAAGCCCTAGTACTTTTTCCACTAAGCTAATGCATTCTAGAAAGAATTCAGTCATAAAAGTCCATTACCTCTAATTCAAATAAAATAACTGTTGAAGCAGAAAAGAAAATTTGATTTTTAAGAAAAGATAGTTTTCTAAAATTTCTAGATTAAAACCATATTACCAAATTGCCACAGGTAGCATCTATCTGATAAGTAACATTATAAATCAAAAGATTTATTGTTAACCTATTTTATGATTAGTACTTTTCAAACCAGAGTAATAAAAAGAAACCTTCATAAGGAATAAAAGTATTGAAGATAATCAGTGTATTATTTTTATGTCATTGTTACTAAGAAAGTTTTATATGCTTTTAGTTAAAACATTCACATAAAAGCTAAACGCATTTATGTATTAAACACAAAATTATAAAACCAACACAATTAAAATTAACAATATTATTTTAATTTACAAGATGATGTTTTGCCAAAATTAAAAAGCGTATGTTGAGGTTAACAATAGAAAGAATTTCTCTCTTTTTTACATGATTTTTTTATTTTGAGCACAGTAGATTCTCACCTGATTCACTGCCATAGAGTTGGTTGTTTATCTATTCAGATTTAAAGAATAAATTTGTTTTTGCCGACTACAATTGATTGGTGGGCCGATTTAATTGTTCACTCCAAAATGCAAGAGAGAGAATTCAACTGAGAATTCAACACTGCCTGTACAGTGTTGCAAGTCTGTATATATGACAGAATGAGAACAATGCTCTTCTTGTGTTACCAATAGAGCCCTGGCTGGATAAGCTGGGCAGGTTCTTTGGACTCACTTATACCTTTTGAATTATAACCCTGAGAAAACTTATGTCCTGACACAAACTTCTGTTCCAGCTACTGTGAAATCTTTGGTCAGTGAATTAAGGCGTCATTTGTCATATATGGCACCAGTGAAACCTTTTCATGTTTGAGTTCACCTCTCTTTTGTTCTCAGTTTAAATAGTACTTTATTTGTCTGCATTGGTTTGTTTTTACAATAGCAAACCAAACCTCAACTTATTAAATAGTCTTTTTTTTTTTTTACAGAGACAGAGTCTCACTTTATTGCACTTGGTAGAGTGCTATGGCTTCACAGCTCACGGCAACCTCCAACTCCTGGGCTTAGGCCATTCTCTTGCCTCAGCCTCCCGAGTAGTTGGGACTACAGGCCCCCACCACAATGCCCAGCTATTTTTATTTTTTTTTTGGTTGCAATTTGGCCAGGGCTGGGTTTGAACCCGCCCGCCTCACTCGGTATATGGGCCAGTGCCCTACCCACTGAGCCACAGGTGCCGCCCCAAGAAACTAAAGTCTATTCATAAGAATATCTTGCAATTGCAAATTATGATTGCAAATTATGATTAGAAGCTATATTTTTCTTGATAACTATTGAGAAAAAAAACAAAACAAATTGGTGACAATGGTGGTGCAGGAGGATAGTTGATATTTTGACTTTAGAACCTGCAAATTTAAGATCAGATAGGTAGGCTTACCAGTACATTGCAACCCAAACTGTTTGATTTCAGATGATAATGTGACATCAGTGGGACTGGTGTCACATACAATAGCTGGTACATAGAGTTACACTAGAACCACTATAAATTAACCACCCACAGGACTGTAATGTGCTGGTCAACTTATGGAGGTGGTCAACATAAGTTTCTGTACTGATAGGTACATCTGGGCATGTCTGGTCTATGAAAATTAGGTCCACTTAAGGAGGTGGTCAATCTAGGGAGGTGGCCATCTGTGAAGGTTCTACCATGTTTGGAAAAACATATTCTTCCAGGCTCAGCACCTGAATACAGTGGTTACGGTGCAGGCCACATACACCTAGGCTGGTGGGTTCAAACTCAGCCTGGCGGCAGCTAAACAACAATAACAACTACAACAACAACAAAAAAATAGCGGGCGCTGTGGTAGGTGCCTGTAGTCCCAGCTACTTGGGAGGCTGAGGCAAGAGAATCCTTAAGCCCAAGAGTTTGAGGTTGCTGTGAGCTGTGATGCCATAGCACTCTACTGAGGGCAACATAATGAGACTCTGTCTCAAAAACAAAACAACCAAAAAAACATAGTCTACCAGATGACACAGGATATGCTTTTTATGAAACTTTTTAAGCTTATCATAAAAATTGAAGAAAAAAATAGGAAGAAAAAAAGGAAATTACAATAGAATGAAGGGACTCTAGAGATTCAATTGGCTGAAGAAATCCTGGGTTAGAACATATAAATAAAATTCTTTGAAAACTATAATGTACTCTACAAATGCCAATACTGTCATGATTATTAGGAAACAAATATAATTGGGAAAATCTGATTGGATTAGAAAGATTGGATTAACTCTACATGGCAAACAGAAAATTCCCACAGTGAAGGTCATTAATCAAAGTTTCTAGAAAAACAGCTGTTCTTGCCTGCACTGGAGAAAACATAAAACAACCTAATTCCTTCATAACGTACTCTGGGGAAGACTGACATTGGATGGAAGAGTCACTTGTGGGCCTGGTTATGCTTGTGGGTTGGGTGTGAAGCTGGAGCTTTTGATTTGACATCTTTGCTTGCGGGATAAAAGAGGCCTGGAAAGAAAGCGTTAGGCGAGAAGCCTGTTTAGGGTGGAGTCCCAAGCACACACTCTACTGCTCCTGGGACACTGACCTTAAAATATTTAATCCCACAGGAAAAAATCATATTGCTCCCCGAAAGATGGAGTTTTTACCATGTGAGACCTGAATGATAGATTGCATTTTGTTGTTCAAAGAGAAGAAAATGCAGGTAAGGTGATTCTTTACGTGTCAGGAAGGTCCCTTTCCTCTCCAGACCCCAGGATAGCTCTCAACGTTGATCCCAAAGTGTTTACGTTGGTCACAGTAAAGCAGATTTACTTTTATTTTCTAACTTCCCATTTTCTGCAGCGTTAATATCATTTTCCAGCCAAGAATGCTGACTTTTTGGACATGATTATCAATCCGTTAGTCAAGTTGGAATTAAATCTGGCATTGTAACAGGATCATATTTACACCTACTTCAGTTTCCAGAAATCAGCCAACGGAGAGAAAATATTTTGATCAGGAATGTCAATGGGAAAGCCAAAATCTAGAGTGAAAACACATCTTCCATGAAGGATTACATCATAAAGCGTATGAGAGCCCATCTGGAATTAGGGATAAATACAGCAAAGTTCAATTCAGTTCAGCAGACAGCTATAGAGTGTCTATTCTCTGCTAGGGATGGAGCAGAGGCAGAAGAGGTAGGGCACATAAACATGTGAGATAGTCTGCGTGGTGTAAAGGGACTCGTGGTCAATAACCAGTCTCATATTAAAAAGTCAAATATTCAGAGTTGTTTGAGCTTAAACAGAGAATGATTGATGTTGCCAGGATCCAGTTGGGTTCCTGTGAGATAACCAATTCATTTCTAAAATTCTTGGTTAGCCAGCTTACATAGGTAGGATATTGAGAAATGCCATCAATTATAGAGCATAAGTGAAATTGTATTTGAGTGTAATTCCTTGGTTACTTAGATTCTTTTCTTGGGCTCCCTTTCTTCAATTCAATTCTTTTAAATAGATTGTAGGGAGATGGGTCTTGCATAGTGAATTTCACTCCAGTTCAAATTTAAATAGGGAAGGAACAAGGAACATTGGACTAAATTGTTAGGCACCAAACTGTGTTAAATGCTCACCTAAAATAAGTATTTCTTATAATCTCTGGATGCTCTGAGCTGGCATGAATAATTAGCACTGTAATTAAATAAATACTGCTCCCCCCAAGTTCATCTGACATAGAGCAATGAAATGCCTAAAACTATAGTGCATAGGGTAATTATCCATAAATGGTAAGTGGCGCTTAGAAGTACCAAGGTTTAAAATTATTTCCACATGGCTAAAACAAGGTTAGAGTTTTTTTTTTCTATACTCCTTTTTAGTCACCTGTTATCTATAAGTAGCACTAAACTCAAAATGTTTGCTGAATAATGTGTTCAGGGTGAGATTCATTTCACTTAATTCTCCCACCATATGGATGCACTTGGAGCAAAGATACTGGGTTGAATTCCATATGGTTCCCATCTCGTATCTTTTCCATGCACCCCAGGCCCAGGCGCAGGCTTGTGCACTCAGCTCAACACTATGCTGGCCCAAGCACTAAGCTGTGCATAGTGCTTCCCACCACTGTCTCCCAGATGCACCTGGGGTGCTAAGTCTCCAGGTAGGACAGACAGTTCCTGGGAGGCTCAGGTAACCTCCATACTGGGTCATTAAAAAGGGGTGCAGGATTCACTGTCAAATGGGGTTAAGAATTTAGGTGAGGGTGGTGACTCTTAGTAAAAAAGACCTTTTGATCTTGGCACCTGATAGCTTCAGAGATAATGGAGTCAGATAAGGAAGAGGAACTGTGTTGTCAGGCTGAGCTCCCTTCCCAGAACCATGCTTGGGAGTGGCAGGGGAACCTCATGAGTATATCTGCTCTGCAGGAACCCGAGCCTTCAGCAATCCTTGCTCTGAAATCTCGGCCCCTATTACAATGTTAGGTCTGCCTTGGGTCTAATAGGGTGGGAAAGGAAGGGCAGAAGGTCCCCACTAGTGCATCCTCCCTCTCTCCGGAGCTAATGACTAGCTTGAATTTGATCATTTTAATTTTTTTTTTTTTGAGTCACCTGGGTAGAGTGCCAGGGTGACATCATAACTCACAGCAACCTCCAACTCTTGGGCTCAAGCAATTCTCTTGCCTCAGTTTTTAGTATTTTTAGTAGGGACGGGGACTTGCTCTGGCTTAGGCTGGTCTCAAACCCATGAGCTCAAGTAATCCACCTTCCTCAGCCTCCCAGAGTGCTAGGATTACAGGCGTGAGACACTGCTCCGGCCAAATTTGATCATTTTTCCACTTGCAGTATGTACCCTATTTATTTCACTTAAAAAAAAACTTTTACATAAGTGCCGAATTATATTGTAGGTCAGGGTTCAGCAAGAGACAGATAGCATGATCAAAACAGGCTAATTCAAGGAGTTTTTTTAGACAAATTCTCCCTCTGTTGCCCAGGCTGGATAGAAGGCTAGTTTGCAGTGGTGCAATGGATAGCTCACTGTAGCCTTGAATCTTGGGCTTATGTAATCCACCTGAGTAGCTGAGACTACAGGTACACGGTCACCACACCCTGCATATATATATTTTTAATTTTTGTAAAAATGGGGATCTCTGTGTTGCCCAGGCTGGCCTTGAACTCCTGGGCTCAAGCAATCTTCCCATCTCAGCCACAAGGATGGCAATCAAGGAGGGCTTACTGTCTCTAGGCCTGAAAGATAGAGAGATGGGAGATGCCACTATACCCAGAGTGAGTCATTTAGAGTCAGCCACCTTAGAAGGAGCAATGACAGGTTGAGGGACCCCGGCTGCCTTGCAGGGAGGCAGGTCTAGGGATAAATACAGTGATCTCACTTTCTTTTATTCTTCCCATTTCCTGTGGGGGCTCCTAATTTACTGAACCTAATTCAAAGTAGAAAGCACAATAAAACTTTACGTGGTTCATTCAAATGGGGAACAGAGAGCAGGGGAGAGGGCTAGAGGTAGGTGAGGCGTGGAAAATGGAAAATAGTCAGCATTCACATGTATTCTCCTATGACTTGGTTTTTTAGTTAACTTTATGTTTTTACAATTTGTCCATGTTGATGCTCTTACTTTAATTGTGGTTCATTTGTTTTCGCTTTTTAAAAAAACACTGAACTGTGTGAACAGACCACAATTTATTTATTCATGTCTGATGATGGAGAGTTTCCAGTGTTTTACTGTTCTTCTGTTGCCATGAATGACCTGAATGGTGTGTTTTGATGCCTATGCATACAAATTTCTCTAGAGAATATACTCACAGTAGAATTATTGTAGTAGGAAAAGGGTTATATGCCTTCAAATTTACTAGGTGATACCACACTGTTTTTCAAAGTAATTATATCAATTAATACTTCTACCTACAACATATGAGTTCCTTGTGGACAATTGATGTTTTTAAATTTAAAAATATTTTGTCCATCTGGTGCTTGTAGTGTATCATCTCTTTGTGGTTTTAATTTTCATATCCCCAGTTACTGATGAGGCTGGGCATATTTTCACTTGATCTTAGCCACCTGAAATACCTGTTCAGTTCCCCCTCCTTTTTTATTGTTTTTATTTTTTCTTATGGATTATAATACTGTGTTAATTATATCTTTTCTCATTTGCGAGTCTCTAAAAATATTTTTACATACTTTTAAAACTGAAGTTCTTAATGTAGTTAAAATGATCAATCCTTCTCTTTTTAGATTTTGTTTTAAAAACGTGTTTAATGTGCATGGTGGCTCATATCTGTAATCCTAGCACTCTGAGAGGTAGAGGCAGGTAGCTTGCCTGAACTCATGAGTTTGAGACCAGCCTGAGCAAGAGTGAGATCCTGTCTCTAAATATAGCCAGGCATTGTGGCTGGTGCCTGTAGTCCCAGCTACTCCAGAGACTGAGGCAAGAGGATCTCTTGAGCCCAAGAGTTTGAGGTTGCTGTGAGCTAGGATGCCACAGTATTCTACCCAGGGCAACAGAGTGAGACTCTGTCTTCCAAAAAAATGTAAATGTTTAATATAGATAACACAAAAGCTAACATTTTACCCACTTTTAAGCCTACAGTTCATTGGCATGAAGTACATTTCCATTGCTGTGTGGTTGTCACCATCGTCCATCTCCAGAACTGCTTGTGCATTTTCCTAATGTCCTAAGACATTCTTTGCTCTGTCAAGACCATAGAGACTTATCTATAAATTTGTTGTGAACTCTTAAAATTTTGCTTTTTATATTATAGTTCTCAAATCATCTGGAATTGATGGGAACAAATTTTATTCCCCACATTGGGTAGCCAATTTTCCCAGCACCATGTAGAATTGTCTTTTCTTGGTTGATTTGTGCTACGGATCTATCAGACACTAGGTTTCTTCATAGGTGTGGGACTGTATCTGGGTTTTCTGTTCCATTGCTTGATTTTTTTTTTTTTTTTTAATAGAGACAGAGTCTCACTTTATGGCCCTTTGGTAGAATGCCATGGCATCACACAGCTCACAGCAACCTCCAGCTCCTGGGCTTAAGAGATTCTCTTGCCTCAGCCTCCCGAGTAGCTGGGACTACAGGTGCCCTCCACAATGCCCGGCTATTTTTTTGTTGGAGTTTGGCCGGGGCTGGGTTCGAACCCACCACCCTTGACATATGGGGCCCGTGCCCTACTCACTGAGCCACAGGGGCCGCCCCCATTGCTTGATTTTTTTTTTTTTTATTCCTGTACCAGTATCACATAGTCTGAAATATTATGGAATTATAAGCCTCCATCTGTCTGAAATGCTATTCTAAAGATATTCATAACTAAATCCCTAATTTTCTTCTGGTCTCTGTTTCATAGTCTTATTTTTAGACAAGCTTTCCTGCCCATCCTTTCAAAAATTTTAGTGCCTCTTTCAAAAACATTATATCCTCCTGTAGTTTATTTTTTCTGCTAAGTAGTTATTATCTAACATAGTAATTTGTTTATTTATCTTATTTATTGTCTCTTTTTCCCATTAGGATATAAGGCTTATGAGGGTGGGGTTTTTTTGGCTCTTTTATTATTTTTGGATCCTGAGCATAGAAAACATTGCCTTTCACTGAGTAGGTGCTTAATTAATATTTCTGGAACAAATCAAATAATGTTGATATATGGATGGGTAGCCCTTCATCCCTGCACTACCCTTTAAGAGTAGGCTTTCTAGTTCTCTGGCTCCTTGATGTTAGATGAATAAAAGCAGTGTAAAACAAAGAGAGAGGGCCAAGCACGGTGGCTCACACCTGTAATCCTAGCACTCTGGGATGCCAAGGTAGGTGGGACTGCGTGAGCTCACGGGTTCGAGACTAGCCTGAGCAAGAGCGAGACCCCTGTCTCTAAAAAAATAGCTTGGTGTTGTGGCAGGCGCCTGTACTCCCAGCTACTTTGGAGGCTGAGGCAGGAGAATTGCTTAAGCCCAAGAATTTGATAAGAGTTTGTGGTTGCTGTGAGCTGTGACCTCACAGCACCCTAGTGAGGGCATTAAAGTGAGACTCTTATGAATAAACAAATAAAATAAAACAAAGAGAGAAAGAGTGAGGTGTTTTCTTTAGCTTTCTTTCTCAGCCAACTCCCATAGGTGGGCAGTGAATTAGGGAGGGGCGAGGGAACCAAAGGTTGGCATCTCTACATTAGCTTTTATGGGTCAGCTATCCTGCTGGAAAGGCCTCCTGCTCTCTGCTTTTCATGGCAAGCAGACCTGGCAGGACCTAGAGTTTACAGCATGCGTACTTGGTAGAGAGGCTTACCACGCCCTTAGTTTTTAGGGTGACACACCCAGCACAGGAGAGGAGGGAACTCTCGCTTTGGTTTACCACGCATGGCAACTAAAATCTCAGCTATAAGTGTTACCCAGGAGGACAGAAGTCCTGGAGCTGTAGAGTCATCTAAGGGTCAACGTCTCTTGTGGCAGTATGTTTGGAGCTGGGTAGTGCTAAGGGCAGGCACTGAATTGTGCAGTGATGATTCATGGAAATTCTGCCACAGAAGGTACTCTGTGCTTTATTACAGGCTAAACTGGGGAGCTAAGTCATTCTGGAAGGAATGTGTATGAAGTTTTTAGATGAGGACTTGGAGTTTTATAGGTTGCAGTCACATTTGATTCGAACCATGTTTAATGGGAAGCTGAACCCAGCAGTTTTTTCATACATCTCTGAGAGTATTCAGCAGTTCAGAATCATAAATATTTGTTGTTAATATTTGTTGAGAGCCCAAGGAGTTAATATTTGTTGAGAGCCCAAGGAGTGTGAGGCACTGGTGTTATGAAAATGAATATCACGGTTGTCCATTTTTGAGATATTTATGGTTCAGTAGAAGTAAAAATTTTGGGTTTAAATGTGTTTTCTTCCCCTTAATTGTGAGGTCAGCATCCATAGTTTACAAAAGTCTGGGTTGCCAGGGCTCAGCATTGTGTCAGTCCATTTATGTTGATGAAATGAACACACAAAAGAACTCACAGTGCTTTATTGTGGTGCATTATTGCTACAGCGATATGCAGATTTGTATTGTAATTGCCTCTGGGTACCACAGACATTCTTCACAATGAGGTAGGATCAAAACTGTGGCATTAGAAAACAGTAAAAAACGTTGGAATAGCTAACCAACATGGGCTTATTTTGTTCCCTGAGCCTTAAAATGGTTTTTCATATGATGAAAAGGCAGCTATTATGTGACATGGTTAGTAAGATGTTGGTAATGGTAAACATGAACATATTTTCCCAATACTTTCTGCGTTAGTCATAAAAATGACATTATTTACTTCATCCTTTAATGTGGAAGATACTGTAGTGGGCACTTTATGGATCACAAAGACAAATAAAAAGACCTGACCAAAAAGAGCTTAAAATCTAGAAGTGCTGGTGTTTTTAAAAAGCATTGAGCAGGGTTGTTCAACCTCTTGAAATAGTGTACAAAATTGGTGTGCATCTTTCTGAGGAGAGCTTTTATCAGAGCATCTACTGGTCTATGTTCACAAAAGATTAAGAATCTCTGTAGTAGAGGGATATAACTAGAGAAAATTATACCACATGGGAGTCATAAAGTGCCTTGGGGATTTAAATGAGGAACACTTTTCAATGTAAATTCTTTGCCTGTTTTGCCAGGGAAAATTTCTTTGCTGCTAGAGATAAACATTCTGAAAACTTAGCTGTTGATAGAGTTAAACATAAGTGATAACTTTTATTGCTAGTTATTTTATGCATGAATTATCTGTTGTTCATCTTTTCCCATGTTTCAGTTTGTCTTAGGATTTTTTTCCATAATGAATTAAGTTATTTGTATCCTGATGGCATTAATATTTTTAATATTATATTTTTAGCAAATCTTTTCCCGAGTTTGATGAATGCCAAATAATTTTGTGAATTTTTTAGATGCATAGTTTTATTTTTTGATAGTCAATTTTGTGTGTTTATTTATATTATTTTTTTGAGACAGAGTCCCACTCTGTCACCCTGGGTAGAGTGAGGTAGCATCATAGCTCACAGCAACCTCAAACTCCTGGGCTTGAGCAATCCTCTTGCCTCAGCCTCCCAAGTAGCTGGGACTACAGGCCTGTGCCATGACACCCAGCTAGTTTTTCTATTTTTAGTAGAGACAGGGTCTCATTCTTGCTCAGGCTGGTCTTGAACTCCTGAGCTTCAAGCAGTTCATCCACCTTGGCTTCCCAGAGTGCTAGGATTATAGGTGTGAGCCACCACACCCAGCCTCATGCTTATTTTTTAATTTTTTAAGGAAGCATGGGGTGAGGCAAGTCAACCAAAACTGGGGAATCAGGTGGGACAACCCATGAGCAGATAAAAATCAAAGACTTGAATAAGTCTTTCTTTCTCTCTGAAACCCTGTCAGCACTCACGTTTATTTTTTTAAGAGACTATCTGTAATCCTCGTGTAAACCATGGTGGTGTGATCATAGTTCACTATAAACTTCAACTCCTGCCTCAATCTCCTGAGTAGCCAGAACTACAGGTGCACACCACCATGCTGGCTAACTTTTTTTTTTTATTATTACCGTATATACTCCAGTATAAGCCGAGTTTTTTCCGGCACAAAATTTGGCCCAATCCCCCATTTTCTCCCTGCCTTCTCCCTCCCTCCCCTCCCTTTCCCCCTTCCCCCTATTCTTAGGTTGTAACTGGGTTATAGCTTTCATGTGAAAGCCATAAATTAGTTTCATAGTAGGGCTGAGTACATTGGATACTTTTTCTTCCATTCTTGAGATACTTTACT
>CAUYPK010010049.1:0-103398 GCA_963574355.1 Loris lydekkerianus
CTGTGTACATTAATGTGATCATGGGGCACCATACACTGGTTTTATAGACCGTTTGACACATTTTCATCACACTGGTTAACATAGCCTCCCTGGCATTTTCTTAGTTATTATGTTAAGACATTTATATTCTACATTTACTAAGTTTCACGTGTACCCTTGTAAGATGCACCACAGGTGTGACCCCACCAATCACCCTTCCTCTGCCCATCTCCCCTTCCCTCCCCTTCCTCTCCCCCTTCCCCCTATTCTTAGGTTATAACTGGGTTATAACTTTCTTTTTTTATTATTATTATTAAATCATAGCTGCATACATTAATATGATCATGGGGCATCATACACTAGCTTCATTTCTTAGATAAAATGTGTCTACTTCCCCCCATCTCTGCCACCACCAGCCCCCTCTCCACCTGTCACACTGCAGCCAAAGGGAGCTTCTTAAAATTCAAATCTGACCCTGCTTTTGGAATAAGGTTCACCAGTCCCTAAGCAAATCTGCCAGGCTCTGTGACCTGGTTTCTCTGGAACTCACCAGTTGCATCTCACACAATGTCCCCATTGCTTATGTTGCAGCCACCCTGGCTTTTCTCAGCCCCTCACTTTATTCAGTTTCACAGTCTCTTGCATTTGCAACTCTTTTATCTAGCCTCCATAACCCATAACTGCGGCATACTTATTCTTTCAGCCTCTGCTTAAATGTCAGTTCCTCAAGAAACTTTTTCTGACTTACCAGACTGGGTCAAATCCTTATCATGCAGCATAACAGTAACAGTACCCTGCACGGCTTCTTTTGTTCCAGTTTCCAGAGTTGAATAATGGTTTATTATCTGTCTGTTCCCCAGGTTCTAATCTCCATGCAAAAGGAACCATGTCTCTCTTGTTTATTATTATATTCTGAACTTAATATTATGTCCAGTACATACATAGTAGATAGTAAATATTTGCCGAGCTGGTGAATAAAATTGTGGGGTCTCCATGGAAATGCCTCTCATTTCCAGCAGATGTGGAGGTCATTAAAGGTGGCAGTCAGACTCATATTACAGTTATCTGTCTTCTGACAATAAAGTAAGTGTCCTAGAGGAGATGAGAGTAGATAATGGTTTTCATTACTGGAGAATAGGAAATAACTTGAGTTAATTGACGCAGATGGCCCGTGAACAATGCTTCAGAAATAAAATAGAGCGTCTGACCTTTGGTGATCAAGAAATATTACACAGTTATATATGGGACTCACTTCAGCCGTACATCTAGATCAAAGTGTTTCCAATAATTAATGCAAGTCATCACATCCGTCTTTCACACTACAGTTTTTTGGTGCTCTATGCCATCTTGGGGTGTTGGTGCACATATTCTAGTTGAACATTTCCCAGTTCACCTCTCCTTTCCCCTCTTTGTATTTTTTCTGCTTAGCTGCTTGTATTTTCCATGACAAATATCTAAATTGGATACGACTTAATATTAAGAAAAGTTTTCTTAGATCAAGGCTGATATTAATTCCAACATCCACAACCAAAAATATGACTACTCCTGTTATATAAACAATGAGCTATTGCTTTGTAATCGTTCCGGGTATAAAAAAAAAAAATGAGCTTAGTAGAAAAAAAAATTCAAGTAGCTGAGAAAACACCCAACAATACCCAGGACAGATAAGAAAAATAAATCTTAGACTTTGTAGCATGTTATTATTTACAAAGCCCTCCAGCATTCCATCTCTCTGGATCCTGACTAAAGATATCTTGACATTTAATCATAGCAAAGCAGAAATTGTTTACTGATGCAAGAACGAAGGCAGAACATTTCTGGATCAAGGTCATAGATGTAATTTAAAAAGTGCTAGAACCCAAATCTACATTTTTTTTTTTGCCTCAATATGTCTCTGTAGTTATGAGATCTATTTCATGGGTCAAGGGGACAAGACAAAAGCACAGAAGATGATTTGTAGAAACTTCTGGATTGATAGAGCCCAAGTCTCACTCTGCTTGGGAAACACTCATCCTGTTAAACATTCTCTTCACCGCTTTTTTTACTTCTTTGTTTCTCAGGCTGTAGATCATTGGGTTCAGCATGGGGATGACCACAGTGTAAAATACAGACACAATCTTGTCTTCCCCAAGGGATCTGCCCATGTTACCTTTCAGGTATATGAATATGAGTGTCCCAAAGAAAAGAGCCACGGCAGTCATGTGGGATGCACAGGTGGAGAAGGTCTTGGCTTTGCCACCTGCCGTACGAATCTTCAGAATAGCCCGAATGATGAACAGGTAGGATGTGAGAATCACTGAAATGCTGGTCACGATGACCAAGAAAGCTGAGAGGTAGATTATCTGCTCCCGTGGCCTAGTGTCACTACAGGCAAGCTTCAACAGGGGTGGGAGGTCACAAAAGAAGAAGTCCACGCGATTGGACTTACAGAAGGAGATGGAGAAGGTACAGCCAGTGCGGATCATGGAATTGGCCATGGCGCCGGCATATGCTCCAGCCACCAGCCCCACGCGGGTCTGTGGTGTCATGGCTGTGACATAGAGGAGGGGTTTACACACAGCCACATACCGGTCATAGGCCATCACGGCCAAGAGGAAACACTCAGTGCTAGCACAGAGGGTGAAAAAGAAGAACTGGCTGGCACAGCGTTCATAGCTGATGCCCTTCTTATCAGCCCCCAAAGTCTCAAGCAACTGAGGAACAATGACAGAAGAGTAGCAGATGTCTAGAAGGGAGAGGTGGGTGAGGAAGAAGTACATGGGAGTCTGGAGCCGAGGGTCGCTGTGAATGAGCACAATCATGCCCAGGTTGCCCCCCATGGTGAGGAGGTAAAGGGCCAGAAACACAAAGAAGAGACCCACCTGCAGCTCCGCCTGTAGCTGGAACCCCACCAGAACAAATCCCGCCACCAGGGTGCCATTCTCTGCCATGAAGCCGAGGTCATCTGTTGAAATTTTTAAAAATAATAATAATAATAAAGTCTCCTTTATTAAGGTGATCCTGGCTTGACTTGATCTGATCGCTGCTCAGTGAGGATAAAAACCTTTTACATTTGCGAAGCACTTCCCTTTCTTCACAAACTTGATTTTTTCACAGCATCCTTTGCAAGTCCTTGGAAGCACATTTTGTTAATCCCATTTCTGATGGTAGAATGTGAGAGTCAAAGAGGAGAAGTGACTAGTTCCAGATTTCACTGGTGGTCAATAGGCAAAACCTGGGCTAGAACCCAATTAGGCATTTCTAAACTTGTGTCAAGTCCCAGCTTGGAAACCTAGACTAGCCTCAGACGAGCCAGAAAACACTTTGTGAAGCTGTGAACCACAGCGGGGTGGGTTTGAAAGCAGACGTAGATTCAAAGCCCTTCAAATCTGAAGTTAATTCACCTTTCCAAATCTCAGCGTCCTCTGCTCAAATGGACATTATAATGTGAAAGTCACAAAATCATTGTGAAGGACCTTCTTCCCCTAGTGTATATCGCACACCATCTGACATACACTCAGAATTATATTTTCCAAATTCCAGGATAATACAAGTGACATGCTTCCTATACATTCGAGCACCATCTTATCTCCAGAATCCTGGGGTTCCAACATCAACTCTTACCTTTTTTGGAAGTTGTTTCCGACGTGCACATGAGCACAGTGGATTTGGAGGCCAGATACTGAGCCATAAAGAGCAAGCGCTGTTAGGACCTCTGTAGCCTGTTGCCTGCCAACTTGCTTCTTCCCCTCTGTTCCTGCCAAGCAGCATGGCCTGGTTTCCAAGTTCAGCTGCTATTCCAAAGGACCTGTCCCATTTTTTTAAATGCCACATCGTTATCAATCAGGGAGATACATGAATCAAACCATTCCAGAATTAGCCTGCAAAGCTCATTAAAGGACAAAGCATCATGTTGAGTTCAGAATTCTAATACAGATGGGGTTCCGGCCAGGTATTCAGACAATCCCATCCCTGTGCCTCTGGATTCTGATAATCTGGGACAAAGAAAGTAGTGAATGTGAACTTCAGAGCTGATCCTTCTTGTCCCTTTTCCATCCTTAAAACAAAAACTAATTTTGAGAACGATCTCAGAGTGCTTCAGATAAATAATAAAGTAAAATTTTGATCAATGTTGGCAAGAACTGATCTAATGGTAGAATGATAAAGGTCAATATCTGGTGGTTTTAAGTCCCCCCACACATACACTAAATTTTTGATAGCGTGAATATTTAGGTTGTTTTCCTTTACTTAGGGCCAAATCTTATCCTGATCGTGTCCCAAAACAATGACTTGCTATGTTCGTAAGAAGAGTTTGTGCAAATCATCCTGATCAGAGGAAAAAAGAGGTTATATTCATTCATGTATTCAATAAGAGTCTACTGAGAACTTACCGTGTACCAGGCATGCTTCTAGTTACTCAGAACAAAACAGACAAAGATCATCCCTACCTTCAGAGAGCAGTAATTCTAGTGCAGCCAGGCGTACACAATATATATTTTAAAAGAAAAAGAAATATGCTTTCTGCCATGATAGAAGATAATAAGGGTTATAAAAACAAGTAAGGATGTAAGGAATTAAAAGTAGCAAAGTAAGGAGAAGGGTATCAAACAGGACTATCAAAAGAGACTCATTTAAAAAGGTGACATCTTAGCAGAAATTCTGGGGATTGGATGAGTGACTGTTAATATTTATTTGTGCACATAATTTACACATGAATAATAGAATATAAAGGTACAAATCACCAACAATGCACCATCCTTCATTCATTAAAAAATACATGGAGTTGGGCAGCACCTGTGACTCAAAGGAGTAGGGTGCTGGCCCCATATACCGGAGGCAGTGGGTTCAAACCTGTTCCCTGGCCAAAAACTGCAAAAAAAAAAAAAAAAAAAAAAAAAAATGGAGTTTTTTGGTCCTTGTGAGACACTTTCTAGGACACTTCATTCAGAAGTGTGAACCCCCTGATAACACAGAGACGTCCCCGAGATATCGGAAGCTCAGTGATCAACCTAAGATCACCCAGCATAAAGGTAAGGCTAGCCTCCCAGGACTCCAGCACAGTGGCTAAGAAAATGGGCCCTGAAGACAGACAGAGCTTGCTCCAAACACAGACTCAGTCATTTGTATTTGTGTGACCTTGGACAAGTTACCTGACCTTGAGAGGCGCAGTTTCAACACGTAGGCAGTAACAGTAAGTAACTCACAGCACTGCTGTGCTGTGAGAAGGAAAAGATCACTCTATCATTAATGGAAATAGCACGCTCTGTGCCCGGTGCAGAGCAAACCTTGATACATGGAGTTGTTATGGAAGTGATTGTTCAACTTCAGTATCATTCAGCCCCTTAGAATGCAATTTGCCCCACTATACTGCTGAGCAAAATGAGGCTCATGTAGACAAACCACTTTCCCAAGACCACAAAGTTAACAAACAGCACCAGGACTTCTGCCTCCAGATTCACTGACACTGTGACCTCTGACTTCTGCCCAGGAAGCAGGACGCTGTTGCCCAGTGCCAGGCAGTGCCAGGTGGGGAGGCACAAGTCTGCCACGACCCTAAGATAAGTTACTTTTGGAGGGGGAGAGCTATCTTCCCATGGGAGAAGTAGCATGGTGAGGACATGGTAGTTGGCTCATAATGGGGTGGTAAGAAGTCTGGAAACAGCACCAGAGGCCTGAACTCAAGCTAGATGCTGCCACAGAAGCAAGTGCCCCGGTCTCTGGGTCTGCGGCCTCACAGAGCAAGGCTGCACTAAAAGACCTCAAATGCTCATCCTGCCCTGTGACATGATGACCTCGCTTCTCCTCTGAAGAGTCTAGTGAGGCTGGGAGTGGTGGTTCACACCTGTAATCCTAGCACTCTGGGAGGCCAAGGCAAGTGGATCACTTCAGCTCATCAGTTAGAGACCAGCCTGAGCAAGAGCAAGACCCCATCTCTACAAAAAAAAAAAAAAAAAAATCCAGGCATTGTGGTGGGCACCTGTAGTCCCAACTATGCAGAAGGCTGAGGCAAATGAAACTTTTGAACCTAAGAGTTTGAGGTTGCTGTGAGCTATGAAGCCATGACACTCTACCCAGGGTGACAGAGTGAGACTCAGTCTTAAAAAAAAAAAGAAGAAGGAGGAGGAGGAGGAGGAGGAGAATCATCTAATGGGAGGGGAAGTATCTATTAATATTAATGACAGACATTAAGAAAGTACTCACAGTGTACTGAACACTGTTCTAGCTAATTTATATCAAACCGCTTCATTTACTTCTCACAACACCCCAACACTCATTTATTACCCCCTATTAATAGCCTGGGAAACAAGGGCTTGCAGAGATTAGGTGACTTGTTTCACTAGGTAACCCCTAAGCAGGAATTTGCACATGCTCTGTCAGACTCCAAGGTCACATTCTCAACACTTACTCACGGCTTGTGAGTACAGTTTTAAGGAGAGCACCTTTTTTATGCCCAAAACTTTCCTATGGCTTTTCACACATTACCCTCCTGCTCTTGAGCAAGGGGAGAGGCAAATAAGTTAAACAGAGATTTTGGCAAATGACCCCAGTTCTGAGTTGAGAGCATCGTATGTGCTTTTTTTTTTTTTTTTTTTACAGTGTCATCCTTTTTCATTGTGTCTTTATCTGCAGGGAAGAGGTGCTCAGGGCACCACCATAATCCACCTCTATGAGGAGTCTGCACCCACCGAGGACCGTCATCTCTAGCGCAGATTTACATTGCAGCCCAGAAGTCATGTAAGCCAGCTTTGCTCCTGGCTCTGCATTGTCATAGGCCCACCTGCACTTTCCCTTTGCCCAAATCTCATTCCTCATTTTTAATTTATTTTGTCTTGCTGCATGTTATGCATTTTTATAAGCCACTTCAGCTCTCTTTGGGAGAGAGCTACTGATGAATAAATAAATACAAAATAAAATTGCCCGTTTGCCGGATGTCAGGATAATCAGAATAATTGGCCGTATCATCATCAGACCAATAATGGTGCCGGCAGAGAACTTTGCCAAATGGGTTCTGGAAAGACACTGCACAAACAGTGGTTCAATCTAAATCAGACTGATCTACAAATGACAGAAAGAGTCAGATGCTGCAGGAAGAAAATGGAGAATCTTAAGGAGGTCTCCTGGACTCCAATACTGTAGCCAGTTCCTGAAATTTTTGTTTTTGATTTTGAAACAGAGTCTCAAATCAAAGGGTAGAGTGCTGTGGAATCAGAGCTCACAGCAACCTCAAATTCTTGGGCTCAAGCAATCCTCTTGCCTCAGCCTCCTAAGTAGCTGGGAATATAGGCACCTGCCACCTGGCTATTTTTTTTTTATTAGACACGGGTTCTCACTCTTGCCCAGGCTGGTCTCCAACTCCTGAACTTGAGGGATCTACCCATCTCTGCCTCCCAGCTACTGAAGTTTTTGTCAGCCAAAAATCCCAAAACAGTGATGGGGCTTTCATTTTAGACAGGAAACAGCATGAAGGGATCTGAGGAGAGGGTCCTCCTAATAGCCCACGTCAGCGTGGTCCTCTGAGCATCAACAATGTATAGTTTGAAATGAACAGGAGAAAATTTTTTAAAACTCCAAGATTCCCCACCAATGATTACTGATGTTCAGAAGAGCTAGAAAAGTCTGACTCTCTCCCAAATTTGTTGGTTCTGCCTTGCATTGTCTAAACTCCTATACTGGTCCAGAATGATTTGTAATTCTAGATTGAACAGCCAATCAACTTCTTAAAAATTAAGACTAGGGAAAACAAACAGTCTCCACAAAATCTCCAGGCAGGGAGAAGAAACATGAATCCATGTGGCCTCAGAGAAAAATATTTGGTCCCAGGCAATGGAGATAAACTAAATTTCAGTGGACATATGAATAGAACACTAAAGCAGCAATTTCCTGTTTTTGAAGCCTACAAATAGTTGAAATTGCTGGCTTTTAAAGATGTACAAGAATAAAGCAAATGCTTAATGCCATCATGAACCCACGGTGCTCCCCAGCATTCAGCAATATCAGCATTTAACATTCCTGACAATCTGTTTTCTAATTGTCATTGGGGCACAGAAATATTTCTCTTATATTTTATCTGTTATATAACCCAGACAGGCCTCCCCTGGTGGACCTCTGTACTGCTGAGTTATCATTCTCCCACATCAGTTTATGTCTGTTCAAAGCCCACAGCCTCATTTTTGCATCAGCCAATGGTAAACACACCTAGGGCATGTGATACACATTCCAAGGCTTCAGGAGAAAGACCTGGAGATTGTCTGTTCTTTGGGGTTATTGATGCTTTTCCAAGCCCTGCTGCACTAAACCTCAGAAAACAAGTGGAGGTTTCAGAAAAAGAGAAAGTCCAGCAAGCTTTAATAGGCTCCATCTGTCAACTTCAAGCAGAAAAAAGGACTGGGCGAAGAACCAAGAGGCTACTATGGATCAGACAAGAAAATGTATATGAGAAGATGATCATAAAAGTGAAGTTTGCACTTGCAAGTGCCCGAAGATCAGCTTCATCATAGTACGTGCCGTGGATCTGAAGAGCATTTATATAGCTTAGAGAACCTAATCTCTATAGGTCCTCTGAGTCAGGTTTAAAGTTATTTAAAAATGGTGAGGCATAAAGGTTGTGTCGTGTTGCCCAAAGTTGTGCAGCTGGCGCTCTCAGCTGAATGATGCAACAAAGACGTATAAAGCCTCTGCCCATGTATTCAGTGCCAGGCCATAGGCTGGACATTGAGGAGGCAGTGATAAATGTCTAAAGCTAAACAGACATGGGTGACAGTGATTCTCCCTCTGCCACCATAACAAACTGGCATCATCTGCCTTGTTCTGACTTCAAGAGAAAAACAGAAAGTGGAATGAGGGACAAGATGCTTTGGCTGCCACTCAGTGTGTCCGGGTGGACTTGGGAGGAGGCAGAACATTCAAATGGTGAGAAAATATAGCAGCTCCTTCCACCCACACACTGTCTGTGCTCAGGTAGGGAAGTAGTTCAAGCTAAAGATGAAAATAGAGCCTCTGTTCAAGAGCTCCCTGTTTCTCCCCCCCCAACCCCCACAAACTTATATGGAAAAAACTTTAATTGGCCTTTTTCTAGTTGAATAAAAGTCATAAAGACATAGAAAAAAATATTTCCTGGCCATGTATTTGCATTGAAAATAGCAAGAAAGGCAGAACCAGCATGGTACCAAGAAGCCAGGATGCTTTGAAGTTCTATCGCAGGGGAGGCAAATCCCAGCCGGGCGCTTAAGCTCCCTGGACTTCAGCTCTTCGTCTGTAGCGTGGATTCCACCTAACGCACAGGAGTGTCATGAGGATGAAATAAGGTGACATATTGCACGTCCAATAAAGGTTAGTTCTGTTGCACACAATGGAAGGTATGAATTCCATCCGCCCCCACCACCAAAATTACAAATTACTTTCATAATCCCTTACTTTAGAATGTTGCACACCCATTATCTCGTTTGGTCCTCACACAATCCATTTTCAGATGAAGAAAGTGGGCACTCAGAGAGGTCAACTGACATGTCCCAGAGTCACCAAGCTAGAAAAAAAAGCAGCCAGAACTGGGAGCTGGGCCCCGCTGCACAAGGCCCTGTGGAGACACGGATGCCCAGCCTGAGTGAAGATGGGAGTTCTGGGCAATCAGGGCAAAGTGAGGTTCTCCCTCACTTTGTAATCCTACAATAAATTTCTAGAATGGCACATAAAGAGAATCTGCCCCAGTCCTGACCTCAGATCTCACACTTCTCTTCCCCAGGGCCCGCTCCCTCTGAGCACAGAGCATGCAGTAGCCTCTTGGAACTGAAGGGAGTCTCTCAAGATCGCGTCTCCACCCTCCTCCCTCAGACGCGGGAGGTAGCACTGTCCCCATTCTGTGGAGGAGCAAAGAGCATCCCTGAGATGAGGAGAGTCTCATTTAGATACCCACAATCAGCAGGGAAGGTCGGGTCACCAGAGCCCGGCTGTCCTGCTGCCACCTGACAGGTGCTCTTGCTACTGCCCGGCAGCTCCCCTCTCAGAGTCTTAATATGGCTTTCCTGATGATGGAAGCCACCCCAGCTCTCTGCCTCTTAGAGAGTGGTGGGAGCAGATGCCCAGCCCTTCTTCTAAGGGAGATCACAAGAGGAGGGGGTGTTTGGGGGTTTCCAGGCACAGCAAGCCTCACAAAGCACAAAGTCAGCACCCAGCTGACCAGCTCCTAGATGAGAGAGCTTGAGTCTCTGTGCTTCCAAGTGGCCAAGCACCACCCACATACAGTAGCTTCATGGATCCTGAACTGCAGGAGTCTGAGATTTACCTGCCACCCACAGCAGATTGCTAACAGCTGACCTCTGAGCTCACAGTGACCCTTTCTGACCAAGCATGCTTATGGAGCCTGAACAATTCCAAGGATGGGAAAGTTACTCTTTCTACCACCCTATGAAAAATAGTGCTGGCTCGGCGCCCATAGCACAGTGGTTATGGTACCAGCCACATACACCAAGACCAGCAGGTTCAAACCCAGCCCGGGCCAGCTAAACAATGACAACTGCAACAAAAAATAGCCAGGTGTTGTGGCGGGCACCTGTAGTCCCAGCTTCTTGGGAGGCTGAGGCAAGAGAATCACTTAAGACCAAGAGTTTGAGGTTGCTGCTAGCTGTGACGCCATAGCACTCTACCCAGGGCATAGTGAGACACAGCCTCAAAAAAAAAAAAAAAAAAAAAGAAAGAAAGACAGTGCTCCATTTCCGAGACTACCTATAGCTTCCAGCTCTCTCTGCACTATCAATGCCACCCATTCTAAATACCTGCCAGAATTCTACGAGCTTCTTAAAAGTTTAACACAAGGCTTGGTGCCTGTAGCTCAGTGGTTAGGGCACCAGCCACATACACCAGGGCTGGTGGGTTCTAACCTGGTCCGGGCCAGCTAAACAACAATGACAACTGCAACAAAAAAATAGCCGGGCATTGTGGCAGGCGCCTGTAGTCCCAGCTACTTGGGAGGCTGAGGCAAGAGAATCACTTTAAGCCCAAAAGTTTGAGGTTGCTGTTAGCTGTGACGCCACAGCACTCTACCAAGGGTGACATAGTGAGATTCTGTCTCCAAAAGTAAAAAATAAAATAAAAGTTCAATGCACGTTGCTACTTGCCCTTTCCGTTTCCCGAGTACAAGCGCTTACATTTCAGTAACCTCCTTGCTCCCTGGTGGTCTCCGCTGTCTTGTCTCCTGTGATTCTGAAACTAATCACCTGCAGCAGGCACGTAGTAGCAGCAGGTCTGAGAGGCATTATCAGCCCCGTGTTAGGGATGAGAAACTAAGACCCCAAGATGCTAAGAGCTATCCATCACTGCCAGAGGCAGGCAAATGTATTAAGTCCCAGCACTCTGTGCTCCCCAGCAAATCACATTCAGCTTGGACCTTATTTCCTAGAGAAACAAAGAGGAAAAAACTCCATTTTAGATGAGAAGAAACCAAGATTCAGATTGTCAGGTTCATGTCCAGCCTGGATTGCGAGTCGTTTTCCCTCCTTTCTACCGCAGCCACACTCACCTTCAGCGGGACCAAGAGGTCCTCCGCTATCCAAAAGCCTGGACCGAGCACAGGCAGTGGGGAGTCTAAATGGGGTTTTCACGGGGCCAGAAACATAAACACCCTCAGCACCTGCATCTCACAAGCCCCAACATCCACCAGCACTGGATTACTAGGTGCTGGAGCCGTGCTCTACCCTAGGCTGGAGCCTTCCCTCCAGGAAGGCAATTAGAAGACTGAGGCTGGGGGATTAGCCACTCACTGGGGCTTCTAATCAGGCCCTCAGCTTCTCATTAGGCTTCCCCAATGCCCAGGGGAAAGGAACTTCAGAAAAGGGCCCCTGCAAAGTTAGCCAGCTCAGTTCCTCTCCCCATCTACCTCCATCCTGTCTGGTGGCTTCCACCCTAATGCGGCCCCATCTTGGGTTTGAGGGAGAGACCTCTGCGATTCACTCTCTGAGGAGGTATCACCTACCCAAGGTGACCCTTTCTGATCAATCTCATTTGCAGAACTCAAGTGAAGTGTGTGACTATGTGAAGCCCCAGCAACCTGCCTCCTTGTTGAGTTAGCTGTATGCAGAGTGCTCAGAGCAGGGCCTGAACATCATCCCAGGGCTATCACCACGCAACCCATTGAGTCCTCAAACAATCGCCTGAGATGGACACTATTATTATTTTATTTACCGGTGAGGAAAGTGAGACTCAGAGAGGTGAAATATCCATTTACAGCTACACACACAGTAAGGAGAAGAGCTGATGTTGGAACTAAGGGGAGGTTAGCTCCAGACGCCTCACCCACAGCCACCACACTGCACTGCCTGGCACCACTCAACTGATTATAAGTACAGCTTACTTGGTGTAAAAAATGTGGGCAACATCAAAAATGTAAAAAGGAAGAAACATAAACCATTTAAATCACACCATTCCAATAAGCACTGTTAATCGTTGGAGAGAAATGCATCACAACATAATTATTTAGCACATGAGTTTTAGCAGTAGACTGCATGGGTTCCTACTCTCCCTCTACCGGGTAAATTGGAGCCACACCCACTTTGTGGGATGGCCATGGAAGTTGAAGAAGCTGATACAGGTAAAACACTCAGAACCAGGGGCCTAATACCCTCAACAGCCTCTCAGAATTTTTTTCTATAGGAATTTACACATTTTTTTCGGTGAAAAAATGAAAGTTCCTATAAGTCTTGTGTTTTTATACTGTTACATTGGGGTGATGTAAGAAGAAAAAAATCAACTGTTATAAAGTTACTCATGTGGGAGGCACCAATAGCCCAGTGTAATGCCCTGGGAAGTGGCAAGGCCTCTCACTGGATGGCTGGTGAATGCTGAGGCCGCAGAACATCATACTCTGGAGATTCCATACCCTAAAAGGCCAAGTGACTACAGGAAAAGAAAAATCAACTCCCAATCTTTTTTTTTATTAAGTCATTTGTACATAGATCATGAATACATTTATGCCATTATGGGATTCAATGTGTTGATTATTTATACAAATTGGAGTGCTCACATCCTACTAATTAACATAGCCTTCACCTTATTTACCCAATTACAGTGTTAAGACATTTGTGTTTTAGTAAAGTATCTCAGGAATGGAAAAAAATATATATCCAATGTACTCAGTACTACTATGAAACCAACTCCCAATCTTGCCGCAGTCACTGAGATTGCCCTTTTCCCATGTCCCACACGCTCTGAACAAGTTCAGGATAGTTAAAATAGATTGAAGGGCAGAGGCTTCTCCTCTGGTTTTCTAAGGTTTGGAAATCCTCAAAAGTCTCAAGTCCAGACCCTGCTAAAAAAAAAGTTGTACGTGTGTGTATTAATATGCACATGTGTATGTCAATATGTGTATAGATAGAACGTTGTTATATAATGTTGTAAATGTTTCATAAAACATTGCAATATACACAAATACGTGTGTATAGTATTTATCCTTCTAATCTTGACAGACAATTGTAACATATTTAACTTCAAAAACTTATTAATAAAGATAAGTTTATTTCTTACTCTCACATTTGATGAAGAAAATTTACATTCTCCCCAAAATTTATATTCTTAATCTGCTATTTTGCTGCCTCTAGCACAAACAGCCACCACCACCAAAGCTGCCTGGCCAATCCAGGAAGACCCTCGAGGCCCTTAAAGTGGGTTCCGCTCAGGCCTCTCCCCACCCAGGCCAGCTGAGGATATTTGACATCCCTGAACCTCTGTGGAGGTCTGAGTTTAAATCCCTTACCTCAGGGGAAATTCCCAGTTTCCTGCATCAACCAGCGGCCCCATGCAGCACACAGAAGCTAAAAGCACACGTGTGTTTTGAAAGATGCTCACAGCATTCAAACTCTGGGGTCCTCACATCCCAAATAGCCTACTACACCTCAACAATTTTGGTTACTTTCACATTTTCAATTTTTTATTAAGAAATATCAGCACCAGAAGTAGAGATCTTTGTAGATAGTAATGATTCCCTTGGAGTAATTTTCTAGAAGCGGGGGAAAGAACATTTTCTTTCTCCCTTCCTTCCTTCCTTCCTTCCTTCCTTCCTTCCTTCCTTCCTTCCTTCCTTCCTTCCTTCCTTTCTTTCTTTCTTTTTGAGACAGAGCCTCAAGCTGTCGCCCTGGGTAGAGTGCTGTGGCATCACAGCTCACAGCAACCTCCAACTCCTGGGCTCAAGCGATTCTCCTGCCTCAGCCTCCCAAGTAGCTGGGACTACAGGCACCCACAACACCAGCTATTTTTTGGTTGTAGCTGTCATTGTTGTTTGGCAGGCCCAGGCTGGATTCCAACCCACCAGCTCTGGTGTATGTGGCAGGCGCCTTAGCCGCTTGAGCTACAGGTTCCAAGCCAGGAAATAACATTTTCGTATTTAAAGACCTTCATACAAATTACCAAACTGACTTCAAGATACTCTCTGGCACTGCACAGTTTAGGAAGGTGACTTTCCCAGCATCCCTGTTAATAATGAATATTACGATCTTCTTTTAAACGTACGGCCATTATACAGGCAAAAGGTATCTCATAGCTACATTAGTATATAAATTTTATTTCCTGTTACATTAAAGTGTTTTCAGTCACAATCATTTTTGGAGTTGATCCTGTATTTGTTTGTTTAGGTTTTTACATCAAAATATTAAGGAGGTGTAAATGTTTTTGTTCCATGGATACTGGTTACATTGTATAATTCCAAAGTCAGGCCTTTCAGTGCACCCATCACTAGAATCGTGTTCGTGGCACCCTATAGATAAGGTTTTGTCCTTAATCCCCTTTTCAACCTCCCCACTTCTCAGTTTCCAGTATCCCTTATATTTTCATTTCTTCTTTTGTAAATTCAGTAGTCATATCCTTTGCCCATTTTTCTATTGAGGTGATTGGCTTTTCCAAGTGAATTATGGAAACATCAAAGAACTTTGCTCTCACTTGTCTGACAAATATTTATTGAGTGCCAGCATAAGGCAGGGACTAGCATAGGCACTGGAGACACCGCAGTAAACAAGAGAGGCAACATCCCTGCCCTCTAATCACAAAGATACAGAATCGACCTAAGTGCCCATCAGTCATGAGTGGATTAAGACATGAGATTCATACACACCATGGAGCACTACGCAGCCATAAAAAGGAATGACCTAAAGCATTTTTCAGCAACTTGGATGGAACAGGAAACCTTTATCCTAAGTGAAGTGTGTTGGGAATAGAAAACCAAGCACCACATGTACCTTCTAATCCTGAGGGCTGCTGGGGACACACGAGCCCAAGCTGTAAAGGTCACTGGAAATCAAGAAGGGAGAGAAGAGAGAAGGGAGAGTAGGAGCAGGGAAGGGATAAAACCCAATGAACACTATTCTACCCAGGTGATGGGTAGACTAAAAGCCCATACGCACGCATTATAAAAAGTACCCATGTCCTATTGTGAGATTTTTTTTAATAGAAAGATATTTACCTGGGGAATAATAATTACATGAATGTAAAAAAGTTGCTAAAATCTAAATTTAGAAAAAGGACCTTTAGGTATGGTGAAGAAAAAATTTAAATCCTTACCCTCTAATTGGCAAAGACTGGGGGAATAGAATTATAAAGAGAGAAGGATGCTGTGTTAGAAATTGTCTAGGGGGTAGTGACAGAGAAAGGGAAGTCTTGAAGGTCACAAAAGTTTTGATGGTGAGATATTTACCCTGAGACCTGCAACAGCAGAAAACCTAAGTTTCTTCTTGTGTGAAGAGCATCTCAGACAGAGGGAAGAGCACGTGCCAAGGCCCTGAGGCAGGAATAAGCTGGGCTCCCTAGACCAGATAGACGTCTCAGAGGAGATGAGGTAGGCAGGGGCCAGATCCTGTATGACCACAGAGGCTACAGTGAGAGATCAGATTTGATTCTAAACGCAGTGGAAAGGCAGTGGAAGTTGTTTAATAAGGAAGCTATAGAATCTGATGTAGGTTTTAAGCAATTTCTCTGGATTCTGTAAGGAAAATGGATTATAACAAGGCAAGAAAAAAAGCAGTGGTGTAAAGAGGCGGCTGTTGGGAGAGTGTCCAGAGATCCAGAGATGAGGGACCCTGGGAGAAATAGTAGTGATGACCTACCTGTGTGTGCACGTGCACGGGCATGCACACACACACATACACACTGCCTGCCCCTGTGTGGTTGGTGGGATGGGGCCTGTGGCAGCCAGCAGCACTGAGATCGTGAATGGACCGTTGAGAACACGGACCCTCCTGGGTGCCTGAGATACTCTGGTAAGCAAAGCCAAAAGGGACGTGCACCAAGAGCAAGGAACAAATCTCTGTTGTTTTAAGCCACCGAGATTTTTGTTATCTATCTCTCCAGCGTAACTTGGGATCACCTGAAACCTGGAGTGGACGCTAAAAAGAAGTGAAAGAATTTAGGATTCCAGGAGATAAATGCAACCAGCACACCTCCGTGGCTGTTAGAAATACCTTTTTCATATTCTATTTGCCTTTTATGTTTTCATGTGGTGTTTTTAACATATAGAATTTTTTTTTTTTTTTTTTTTTTAGACAGAGTCTCACTATGTCGCCCCAAGTAGAGGGCGTGTTGTCACAGCTCACAGCAACCTCAAACTCTGGGGTTTATGTGAGTCTTTGCCTCAGCCTCCCAAGTAGCTGGGAGGACAGGTGCCCTCCACAACGCCTGGCTATTTTCTTGTTGCAGTTGTTATTGTTTAGCAGGCCCGGGCCAGGCTGGAACCCGCCAGCTTTGGTGCATGTGGCTGGCTGCCATAACCAGCACCATAATCACTGTGCTGCAGGCGCTGAGCCTTGACATATAAAATTTTAATTTTTTGTGTACACAAATGAATACGCCTTTTACAGTTTCTTTCTATGGTGTTTAGGTTTTGACATGTATGTATTTCTCACCCAGAGAAATGACAAAGTAACAAAGATTCACCTATATTTTCTTTATAGTATGTGATAGATCTGAAATGTATTTTGATGTAATTTCTGAGGTACAGTCAGATTTCTCTTCTCAAGTAGTTAACCAGTCAGTCTGCCCTCAATGTTCACCAAATGTTTCTTTCTCCACTGATGTAAGATACCACATTCACTACCTTTACCAACTTCCTGTGGATACCTGGATGTGATTCTGAGCTTTACAACATATCCTGCTGATGTATCCAATTCTTACGCTGAAAAACAGTTTCAATTATTAAAGTTTATAGTAAACTTTCTATTGGGCCAGTTAATTACCCTCTTCCTACGATTCTTATTTTTCCAGTTTTTTTTTTTTTCTTTTTGTCTGTTTTCACTCATTTTCCCTTTCTACTAAATATTGAAATTTTTCTTTCTAAAAGTATGTAAGTTTTGGCTTGGTGCGTGCAGCCCTGAGGCTAGGGCTCCAACCACATACAGTGCAGCTGGCGGGTTCAAACCCAACCCAGGCCTGCCAAACAACAATGACAACTGCAACCAAAAAATAGACGGGCATTATGGCAGGTGCCTGTAGTCCCAGCTACTCCAGAGGCTGAAGCAAGATAATCACTTAAGCCCAAGAGTTGGAGGTTGCTGTGAGCTGTGACACTACAGCACTCTACCGAGAGCGACATAATGAGACTCTGTCTCAAAAAAAAAAAAAAAAAAAAAAAAGGATATAAGTTTTTCAACAAATTCTGTGTTCACACAAAGATTATAAAAGTGAAAACCTTTGTATGACACCTAGAAATACTCATTTTAATAGTTTGGTATATGATCTTCTTCAGTTTGGTATATGGTATATTTCGGAGCTATATATACATATAAAACAATAAAAACCTCAGAGTTTGGACTTTTTTTTCCACTGAAATGGCCAGAAATCCTAATGAAATTGACCTCAAAATTTAAAAAGGAAATTTATCAACTTATGTAACTAAAAACACTTGATGTGGATGTCTTCAGGTAGGATTTGTTCCAGGATTTCTTATGACCTCATTAGGCTTCAATCTTTCTGCCTCCATCTCTTTATTTCCCTCTGGACTATTTTCATTCACATCATGGCATCAGAAGCCCCAGATATAAATAATCAAAAGCCCATCAGGAAAAAAGGAGCATCTTTATGTTCCCAGTTACCAAATCAATACACCCACCTGCAGCTGTTGTGAGTGTTGGCTGCTAGTAGCTCACAGCCATATTCTTCCTGGGAGAAGTACCCTTGGCTAAAGGATCCACTTTTCCCAGAAATGCCTGAGAAGTCACACCCACCCGTGGGGACATCCCACAGTCAATGAATGATCAATACGAGCTGCAAAAGCTGAATTCCTTGCCTAGAGGGAGAGTATATTGAACTCACACTCCAGAGTTCCCTAAGAATCAGGCCAAAGTTTGGACTCCAGCTGAAATTATATCTTTGGCTTAGCTATTTCTTTTGTTTTTTCTTTCTTTTTTTTTTTCTTAGCTTAGCTATTTCTTGATTCATTCACTCCCTGTGATGGAAACTGGTCTAGGGTAGTTTCTCTTCAAGCACTCCCTTGATGAAACTTTTGCCCATAAGTCCTTGTCTGAGATCTTTGCTTAAAGAACCTAACCCAAGATGTATTTGTTCCCAAACGTCCAAACAAAGTTCTCGTGTGATGCTTAATATTAATAAGAACAACAGTAGTGGTTGTGTCATACATCAAAGCACTACGGATCCCTCCAAAAGGGGGGGAAGGGCAGTAACCCGTATCCCATCACCCCTTCCACAGTTCTCCAGGTGACGTCAAATGGAATAGCCTCAGCACTGGGACATTCTCTCTCTTTTTCCTCCACCCTGTCCCAGCTGCCATTCTACCTTCCTTATCACTCCAAGAAACAGTAAAATACCATAGACATACTCTTACCACACAGTTATTTCAATGCATATTTAATTATAGGAAGTGATAATAAATATTGTCAAAAATGCTCTGGAAGATAGAATTCCCTGTGCTAACTGCCAGGAGTTCTGATTTGTGGCTGCCTCCCTTCTTTGTAATATATTCTTGTATCATCTGGCATCCGTAATTGCAAAATATATATATATATATATCTGGCTGGGCTGAACACTTTTTAATTATCAAAGAGTTTTATCCCAGCCTTGTTACTCAGAAGCCAACAGGGCACATGGCCTCTTTGAGATTCTTCCTGCTGGAAGAGCTCTGATTTTAGAATAATGAGTAGATGAAATCTTACAGGGCAGGGAGTGATTCCAAAGAGGCAGAACATGAGTTATTAGTGGAAACCAAAATGGGTTCTCCAAGAATCCACAGTACACCTGAGGAGATGGGACTAGACTCTAAGGAGCGACTGTGAGCAATATGGCACAGGTGGAGTTAGGTGCAAAATTATGCACTCCTGACAACGAGAGGGTGGGTTTCAGAGACCAGAGAGGAGCTGCCATCTGGAATAGTCAGCTGACCACAGAAACCCTGGACGTGAATCTGTGAGGAAGGTGAGCTAACAAGCTGCTCAGGGTGTGGATGTGAATGAACCATCCTTTGACTGCCCTAGCCACGTTCACCCCCTGCTGAGTCTGCAGTTCAGCTTTGAGATTAACAAGGTTTAAGAGTTGCCACAAACTCCCAAAAGATTTGTTTTTACTGTCTTAGATGTGTGGAGAAGCTGAAATAATGAGCCTCTGCTGAAGTACTTCTCCCTGACAGGGGTGCCATCCCCCTGCCATCTACCCCAGGGCCCTGGGGGCTGTCCCAGCTACTGATTCAGGGAAACCCATTGAGATCACTGCATTGATCTCCATCTCAACAAAACCGTCCCCGAAGGCATTTTAAATATTCCACTGCCTTGCTTGGCAAGAAGAAAACCTCAAATCAGTCGGCTTCAATCCTCTATCAGCTGCTGTCTACAAAATGCTTAACCAGCTTTAGTTTGAATCCAAGCCCCAGATGAATACAGTTGGATTATTCCACCAGGTAAGCAAGACCTAGTTGTCAACTTGGATGAGCCCTTTCACTCTTGCAGAGGGACTCCATCTTTGGAAGCAAGAGAAACCTTGGGAAGAAACTGGTTCTGCAATAACAAAATAAGGAAGATGAAACTGGGCAGAGAATCCCTCCTCTGTCATCAGAAATTGTCACCTCACAGGACGATGACCAGCCTGGGATTTATATAAAATGCTTTTATATAAAAAACATGCAAGTAAGACTGAATCAATTCTTTTGGATACCTACGGATTTAACATCTTTGGGCTTATGTGTCACAGTGTAAATTTTAGAAAATGTAGACAGTTTCATGGGGACAGAGTTAGTACTAGACTGCAGAGTTAGACTTTCCTGTAAATTACTATACTTCTTGGAAGTATGCTGGAACGGAGTTAATCACGTGTACTAGACCTCTGGGTTTGGAATCAGATAGACTCAGATTGTTCACTGACTAGTCATGTGACCTTGAACAAGTTACTTTTCTATTCTGTCTTAGTCTCCTCCAGGACAAAATAATACCCACTTTATAAGGTTGTTGTAAGGATTGTGTCAGATAATGTGTGTAAAATGTATAATATGATTGATGCTGAGAAGATGTTCAGTAAATAGCCACCAGTATCGGGAAAAGCAGCATATTGGCTCGACACTCCAAATCCGGTGTCAGAGGACCAAGGTTAGAAGCTACACATCTCTTTGCAGTTGTGAAACTGCAGGCAAAACATTTAATGTTTCTAAGCCTCAGTTTCCTCACCTGCAAAATAAAGAGGAATATTTTTCTCTTGGCCAGTGGCTTGGCCTGTAATCCCAGCAGTTTTGTAGGTCAAGGTGTTTGATAGCTGGAGGGCAGGAGTTTGAGATAATATATATTATTTATATATTATTTTTATATATCTATTTTATAGATAATATAGATTTTAAAATATATATATAATCTATATCATATAAAATATAAATATAAAAATATATAATATATATAAATAAAAGCTGGCATGGTGACACATGCCTATAATCCCAGCTACTCAGGAGGCTGAGGCAGGAGGATTGCTTGAGCCAGGAGTTTGAGGTTGCAGCAGCTATGGTGATGCCACTGTACTCTACCCCAGGCAACAGAGTAAGACCATGTCTCAAAAAATAAATTAATTAAGTAAAATAAAAAGTTCAATAAAATAAAATAAACCATCATAAGACAGAAAATTGTATGTAAAAATAAATTCTCTCTTATATTGTTACTGTCAGTTGAAAGGAAATAAAGCCTTCAAAGTGCTTAGCGCCTGACTCCACTTGGTAAATGTTAACAATAATATTTTGAGAAACTGATTTCAGTCAGATGGGAAGAGTCAACTTGGATGAACCCTTTCACTCTTGCAGAAGGACTTGATCTTTGGAAGCAAGAGAAAAAAGAGGTTGGGAGAAAGTCCCCCAATTAAAGTAGGCATAACACAAGTTTAGGTACCATCTCTGCTGTCCATATGCCCTCCAGACATCTCATATTCTTTTATGTTACATATTATAATCAAAACATATTACAGGCAATAAAATCAACCCATAAGTGTCCCTAGGCTTTCTTAAAATGTTCAATGGCCATAACCATCACTTTCCCTTTTGGGAGCTGTTCTGGGTTCAGGGATTCTGTTGTTTCCCAAGTTGATGGTACCATAGTCTCCTTACTAAATAAGACTACGTACAACTTGGTTGCACCAACCTGGTCCTAACACTTCTTTTTTCCTAAGAAATATCCTGGAAATTGCCTTACATTGCCTTTCTGGAAAATAAGCAAACTCTGCCGCATAAGATAAAAATCCAGTCTAGGTTTTCAAAAAATCATTATTATGTTGCCATTTTATTGTGGAGAAAATTGAGATTCTAATCGGTTAAGCAATTTTTACCAAGAACATACCTAAGGAGAGATGTGGTCCAAATAAATCTGTTTCAGCTTATAAAGAAAGAAGGAAAAACATAGACCACAAAAAATACAAAGTCAACCTTAAGCCTCTTCTCCCATGGATGTTGAGTATTTGCCTAGCAGCCTTAGAGAGATGCCTTGATGTCAAAGATTTAGAGCTTGGGTCTGTCCCCCTACCACCTGCCTCCAAGAGAGTACTATGATATGGTAGAGAGAGTTCAGAATTTGGAGTTAGAAAGTCCTAGGTTCAAATGTTGGTTCTGTTCCTTCCAAGTTGGGGAACTTCCTGAACTTCTCTGCGTTTCACTTTGTTCATAAGTAAAATGGTCACGGCTACAGCCAACTTGCAGGACTGCAGGAAGAATTAAAGCTAATTATGAAACAGGCCTGGCATGTGTGTGGAGACCTGATGTGGCTACATCTGCACCCCGACATTCTGCCACCTAATCTCTTGTCAAATGCTTTGAATAATTGTGTCCTTAATCAGAGAGAGGCCCCCTGGAACCAGGCATGAAATATACAGAAAATGGACTTGGACAATTTTAGAATTAGATGCTGAGAAAACTTCAAATTAGCCAAGTTTTCTCATGATCTAGAAGGAGGAAGAGAGGTGGCGCCTGTGGCTCAAAGGAGTAGGGCACCAGCCCCATATACCGGAGGTAGTGGGTTCAAACCTGGCCCCGGCTAAAAACTGCAAAAAAATAAAATAAAATAAAATAATAAATATAAGGAGGAAGAGCTAGGAATGTTGGCTCATGCCTATAATCCCAACATCTTGGGAGGCTGCGGCAGAAGGATTGCTTGAGGCCAAAAGTTCAAGACCAGCCTGGGCAACATAGTGAGACCCCCCTTCTTTACAAAACATTTAAAACTTAGCTAGGCATGGTGGTACATGCCTGTAGTCCTCAGGAGGCTGAGGCAGGGAGCTGGAGGTTGAAATGAGCTGTAATTGCACCAATGCACTCCAGCCTGGGCAACAGAGTGAGGTCATATCTCTAAAACAATTTAATTTTTACTGAAACATAATAGATGCACATATTTTGGGGGCATATGTGATAATATATTCATGTAATTGGTACATAACAAATCAGTGTAATCGGGATACATATCACTTTAAATATTTGTCTACTCTTTGTGCTTGAGACGTTCAAATTATTTTCTTTTGTTTTGAAATATACAAAAGATCAGTCACCTTACCAATCTTTTAGATAACCAATCTTTTAGTTATCTATCAAACACTAAGTCTTATTTTTTCTAGCAAACTGTACAAATTTGTATCTGTTAATCAACCTCTCTTCACTCTCCCTCCCCATCTTCTTTCACTATCAAAATGTATGAAAAGATTACAAAGAGGCATTATAAACAGTACCTTTCATTACTACAGATTTTATCAAAACTGGAAATCCTGATGTTGCTACAGAAAAAAAAAAAACTCCTAGTTGTACCACGCCAAAAAGAGTTTCTTCATAATCTAATTTTGATATTCATGGATTTATCCAATGTGGTTATATGAATTAGCGAAATCCACCCCAAGAGAATGAGGGATGTGGTGTTTAAAAGTCTAGGCAAATGGTTCAAGGGCATGGTTCAAATCAGGAATCGTGGGTGAGGACCCTGGTTCCTCTAAGTGTGAGGCCACCAGGTAGTTTCACACGGCTGATCTCAGTTTCTCATCTACAACTAAGATTAATGCCTTAATGCACCTCTCCAATGAGATTGTTGCCAGGCATCCATAAAATATTGTATGTAGAGGAATCTAGGAGGGAAGACATGCCTTGGAAGAAAGGAGATATGAATAGGGCAACAGCTCCCAAGGATCACCTGGACTTTAGGAGGGACTTGGAAAGTGGTCAGCGGCACACAAGTAGAATTACGATGTGACTCAGATCTGTACCATATGGCAACAAGCAATCATAGGAAATGGAGAATTCACCATGACTCAAATATGAAGCAAATTAAACATAATTATTTTAAGCAATTGGTAGCTCACAAGAAAAGAGCATTGGCTTGACTTGGTGTTTGAAAGCTCCTCTTAGATACAGCAGAATTTTCATGACATCTCCTTCTGTATATTTCCAATCACACTGTTAGCCTTTTAGTGTGAAGCCTGGAAGTAATCCTAGTAGAGAAACACCATGTACTAATTTCAGAATCAGCCCATAGACAAAGTATGGAAGACTTGACTAGAATAGCAAGCATTGTTATGCAAATGAAATAAAAGATACATATTTTTTAAGTGGGGTGGGAAAAAGGCCAGAAGAAAGAACAGGGGAATAATTTCTTCATCTTACTTAGTGAGAGTGAAATTTACTCAGTCAGTTCTTGTAATAAAGACTACATATACAGGGTGCCTATAAAGTTTGTTTGCGATTTTAAAATGTATATGGCCACCTGTATATAATATTGAAACAAACATACAAATAAATTTAAAGGCAGCAATGTAACAAAGTTTAGGTGAGAAACATGGATTATTTTTCAGAACAGGAAGTCAATAATTACAGTCTAAAATTGGTGATAGTAGCAACAACAGTAAAAGCTAATATTATTTAGCTTCTTATGTGTGCTGGGCACTGCTCCACAGCCCTTACAAGGGTTAACTTGCTTAATATTCAAAATATCTTTTAGACGTAGGGATCATTATTCCATGTTATGGATAATGAATTGAGACACAAGTGGTTGGTTAGGTAACTCGCTCAAAAGGTAGCAAGCCCACAAGTTCCAATGCATGATTAATAATCAATGCCTTGTAAATAACCAAAATATTCTAAAATAACATTATGTTGAAGACGATGATGGCCTCTGAGCTAGAATAGTAAAGATTAAAGTGCAAAGGAATGCTTTTAGTTTTCCATTAAGGCTATTTGACTAGGCAATTTTTTGACTATCTGCCGGAATAATTATATGAGAAGGAAAATAAGTCAGTAGGTACCAGAAGGTAATCCTCAACATGAAGGATAGATTCATCTTTATACTTCTGTTTTCATTTCTTTTCTTTTCTTTTTGTTTTTTTGAAAATAAATTTATTTCAGGTTAATGTGAGGGTACAAACAACCAGGCCAAAATATTTGATTTTTCTGGGTAGAATCCCTCTTATGGTTACGTCCTACACATAAAAAATAGAAGCTCAGTACCAAAGGAAAGTCGTAAGGATTGTCTCCTGTATTTTTCCTGAATATTTTGTCATTTTGTGTTGCACATATAAGTCCATGATTCCCTTTGAGTTAATTTTTGTGAAAGATACTAGGTCTGCATATAGATCTATTTTTTCACATTTAGATTTCAATTTTTCCCATCACCATTTGTTAAAAAGGTTATCCCTTTTCCCTTGAATTTTCTTTCCTCAATTATCAAAGGTCAGTTGAATATAGATGTGTGTGTAACTCTCTTGAGGGTGAATACTCCATTGTTTTATGTGACCATTCTATTTCCAATACCACCGTCTTGATTATAGCTTTACAGTAAATTTGAAATGGGGGAATAAAAGTCTTTTAACTTATTATTGTTAAGGGGGAAAAAGGTGTGCCAACCTCCCCAGTGCCCATTCAGTGAGAACCCCCCAACCCTCTGCCTTCCCCTTCCCTCATTACCCCTTCCCCCAACATGACTAGAAATGAGGTTTTTCTCCTATGTGGGCATGTGTCAGATCGTCTACTGACTTCATATTAGTATTGAGTACATTGGATAATTGCTTCTCAATTCTTGTGATACTTTACTAAGAAAAATGTGTTTCACCCCCATCCAGGATATTACAGAAGATATGAAGTCACCATCTTTTTATGGCTGAATAGTATTCCACTATGTGTACGTACCACAATTTGTTAATCTTTCTACTTCTGAAAGGCTTTCAGGAGAAGTGATTAAAAGTGTAGTGAGTGTCTAGAAGGGGCAAAACTAAGACCAGTGTGAGAAAGGTAGCAAGAAAGCAGGTGTGCAAAGAGAATTAGCTGGTGAAACGTAATCCACAGATGGACGTTCAGGCAACTGGACAACCACGTGGCAGGCCTGGGGGAGCCGAGATTCCAGCCCAAGATGGGGTTGGAATAGATGTTGTCTATGTCTCTTCCAAACCTGACCATTTTATGTCTCTTATCTTCACAGAAATTTCCAAAGGCAAACCAGAGAATTAATTACATATGAAATGCCAGCTCAAGCCTAAGTTCCACAAAACTACAGAAGATGCACAGGGAGAATCAGCCAGGTTCAGAATTTCTGAAAACCAAGCTCTATAAATAGGCCCGGAATTACAAACCCAACTTCTAGCATAGAGGGAAAGATTCTGTCCTTCAATTCTGGGATCTTTTTAGAAATTCCATGCTCATCCTCAGACCAACCATTCACACTGAATCCATGGCCAGAAATAATCTCACCGGAGTAACTGAGTTCTTTCTCATGGGCTTCACTGACCACCCTGAATTGAAGGTTCCCCTCCTCCTGGTCTTTCTGAGTTTCTACCTAGTCACCCTGCTGGGGAACATAGGGATGATTATTCTAATCCCAGTGGATGTGCGACTCCACACCCCCATGTACTTCTTCCTGAGCCACCTGGCCCTGCTAGATGCTGGCTACGCCTCGGTCATCACCCCTCAGATTCTGGCCACACTGGCCACGGGCAAAATGGTCATCTCCTACAGCCGCTGTGCTGCCCAGTTCTTTCTCTTCACCCTCTGTGCAGGCACAGAGTGTTTCCTGCTGGCAGTGATGGCTTATGACCGCTTTGTCGCCATCAGCAGTCCACTGTGCTACACCGTGTCTATGAACCCCAGAATCTGCTGGAGTCTGGTGGCCGGAGCCTACACCTGTGGGGTGTCAGGAGCCATCCTGCATACTGCGTGCACCTTCACTCTCTCCTTCTGTGACAACAACCAGATTGACTTCTTCTTCTGTGACCTCCCCCCCTTGCTGAAGCTCTCCTGCAGTGACACAACAAACAGGGAGATTGTCATCATCTTCTTTGGCAACTTTGTGATTTTGGCCAATGCTTTCATCATCCTGATTTCCTACCTGCTCATCATCAAGTCCATTTTGAAGGTGAAGTCCTCGGGGGGCAGGGCCAAGACTTTCTCCACGTGTGCCTCCCACCTCACTGCTGTAGCCCTCTTCTTTGGGACCCTCATCTTCATGTATCTGCGGAGCGGCTCAAAGAAATCCCTGGCGGAAGACAAGGTGGTGTCTGTCGTCTACACAGTGATCATCCCCATGCTGAACCCTCTGATCTACAGCTTGAGAAATAAGGATGTGAAAGCTGCCTTCAGAAAGGTCGCTGGCCGATTTCAGGTGCCCCAGAGGCTGTAGAGCTGTGTGAAAGGGTCTCTTACTTCAGCGCCCTTTCTTCCCATATCAGTGTATCCTATTTAGGCAGCAGAATTATGGGCAACCTATACCTGCAAACAGAAAAAAGATAAACAGGAACCATCAGGCCCACAAGAAAAACTGCAAATGTAGAGAAGTTTGCAGCAATTGCTACTATTTTCTTCTTATTCCCTGTAACCCCCTTCCAGTCCATTCCTTAGCACCCAGCAATCTCCTACTACTTTTTTTTGTTTGTTTTGAGACAGAGTCACACTGTGTTGCCCAGACTAGAGTGCCATATTATCAGCCTAACTCACATCATCCTCAACCTCCTTGGCTCAAGCAATCCTCCTGCCTCAGCCTCCCGAGTAGCTGGGACCACAGGTGCATACCATGATGCCTGGCTATTTTTGGTAGAGAGGGAGTCTTGCTCTTGCTCAAGCTAGTCTGGAACACCTGGCCTCAAGTGACCCTCCTACCTCAGGCTCCCAGAGTGCTAGGATTTCAGGCATGAGCCACCACCCCCAGCCTTCCTGCTACTCTTTATGTCACAACTTATAGAATCTCAAAGGTCTGAAGAGCATTGAGTTTATTTCATCCCACACCAACACTCTTCCCACCCAGACCTGGGCCTGCCAACCTTTCCCTTTGATTTTGCTGCCATCAATCCTACTTTTCCCTCTGTGTCAAAGATCATCTGGGATCTCTGTGATAAGTGGCCCATTTTTTCTTTCACTATGTGAGGGTCTAAACATTTAATAAACAGGGAGTGTTGTATAAGACAAGAGCCAGGAGCTCAACACCCGTAGCTCAGCGGTTAGGGCACTGGCCACATACACTGAGGAAGGCAGATTTGAACCCAGCCCAGGCCTGCTAAACAACAATAATAACTGCAACAACAAAAAAAATAGCTTGGCATCGTGGCAGGTGTCTGTAGTTCCAGCTACTTGGGCGGCTGAGACAAGAGACTTGCTGAAGCCCAAGAGTTAGAGGTTTCTGTGAGCTATGATGCTATAGCACTCTACTGAGGACAAAATGGTGAGACTCTGTCTCAAAAACCAAGGAATGGAGGGATGGAGGGAGGGGAGGGAGGGAGGGAGGGAAGGGATGAAGGAAGGAAGGAAGGAAGGAGAGAGAGAAAGAAAAGAAAGAAATAGAGAGAGAGAGAGAAACAAAGAACAGACAAGAGCCAGGGGTGAGAAAACTGTGGCCTGGGGGCCCCATGTCTCCTTCTGGATCCTTGAGCTTTTTGACTGAATCCAAATTTTACAGAACAAGCCCTTTTAATAAAGGGATTTGTTTTCTCTAGTTTGGACCCAGTTGCCAACCAGCCAAGGGAAGGAAGTATTTGAGAAACAGGCTTCTGCTTTACCCATGGTACCAACTCAGGTCCCCCTCACCTCAAAGGGTCTTTTTTCTTGCTCAGACCAGAACAATGGAATTTTCGAATTGTCTTACCACTTGCCACTTCACTGGTTCCACGGTTCCTGCTTTAATCTGATTCTGACATCCTCCAGATGACTTGAACCATCTCACCTTTGGAAATGTGTCCTCAAGGGCCAGCCATCTCGTTTCTGAAAGGCACAGCGCATTGCTGCCCCTCACCTGATTGTCTCATCAACAGTTCTCTCCTCCCAAGCATCCTGTTTCCAGAGGAAGTTATAAAAATTAAATAAGATGGTGACTGTGAAATCAGGTGTTTAATATAGAGAGTTCCCTTCCTGTTCTCTCAATGTTGATATGAACCTGGGACCCTTGCCACAATTCCAAGGCCATTGTCAAAAAAGAAATGAATCACAGGACGATGATCATGAAAGTCGATGACAGGTGTGTCCTGAGGAAAATGAACGACCCGATCCTCTGCTCTAAGGAATAAAGCAAACAAGTATTTAACTGAGGAGGTGACGGATGCATTTATTTGCATCCAACACAGACAAGAGTAATAAAAGGATGCATCTTTTAATTGAATAAGTCATTTGGTGCCCGATGAACACCTCTACCCAATCTTGATTTTATGAGAAGTTGATCTTCCTTGTTCCTCCATGTGGAAACAACCATTTTATCAAAATGACCCACGACACACGTGGCAGATGAATGATGCAGAAATAAGCACCTGATCTATGTTAGGCTAATAACAACTTTCCATGGGCATTATGAAGCTGAGCATGTAGAAGAGATTCAGAACAGAAAATCAGGTTGACCAAGGGTGAGGAATATCCAAGTAGCCACTAAACCTATGAAGAGATGCTTATTCTCATTAGTGATCAGGAAAATCTGAATACAAAACCAAAATATGCTCGGTAGACTAGCAAAAAATTTAACAGTATGCCTCCACCATGTTGACAAGGATATGAAAAATGGATAGCATGAATTTGTTTAACATCTTTATAAAACAATTTGACATTTTTCTTTAAAAATAAAAGATACATAAATATTAAAAAAGACTAAAAAATAAAAGATACCTGTAGACAGTGACCCAGCTATTCCAGTAGCCTAGCAATACACACTAGCAGTGGTTTGTGACCTCCCTAACGCCTCCTAATGATGCAACCCTTTAATACAGTTCCTCATGTTGTGGCAACTCCCAACCATAAAATTATTTTCATTGCTACTTCATAACTGTAATTTTGTTACTGTTATGAATCATAATGTAAATATCTGATATGCAGGATGTATTTTCATTGTTACGCAGGGGTCACAACCCACTGGCTGAGAACCACTGCACTAGAAAAACTCTCAGCTGTGCACCCCAGGATATGGGTATAAATGTTTGTAAAGCATTGCTATAATAGCACAAAATTCAAGATGGTTGCCTGCAGTTTTTTCATTCTTATGGCCTGGAGTGTAGGTGTGATGGCTGGAGACCTGGCAGCTATTGTGGACCAGAAGGTGGCCTTAAAAATGAATTCAACAGATAGAAGGCAACAGAGCAAGAAAAAAGAGATGCCTAAGGTCATGAGGACATTTTTAATCCACTCTATGAGCTGCCCCATATCCAGGAGTCTTTCATGGGAGAAAGAAATAAACATTTATCCTATTAAAGAAAGCAACGAGAATCAACTACATATTGTTTTTTCAAAAATAGGCTTAACAAAGTCATACTGTTAGGAATATGTACACAAATGACAAAGGTTTACATTAAACAACTAAATGATTATAACCACAGCCAAGATACAGGAGCAAGTGGGAATTGAGAAGGGGGAGGCCTCCTAAGAACTTCTGGAGAAAGAAAGTATTTTACTTATCTTGGTCTGATAGTGATTACCCAGTATCTGTTTTACAATTTTTTATTAAACTGTAGCCATTTTATGTAGTTTATTTTTGTGTACATTATATTTTGCAACAAAAATGCAAATAAATAGATTAACTTGCTTCCCACCCCTAAGCTAGGATGAAGGCCTGAGCATGGGTCCTGCATCCACGGCAGACGGCAGCACACACCCCTTCACACACCCCTCTTTCCTTGGCAACAACACGATAGTATTCTGGGGGTACTAAGAGGCTTCTCCTCAGTAATGACTTTTTCTTGCTCTGCTGTTGTTACTAATTTTCCACCATTAGAGCTGTCTTTCCTTTTATTTTTATTGACAAAAATTGTATGTACACTATCGGGTTAGATGTAGTGATTCTGCCTGTAATCCTAGCACTCAGGGAGTCCAAGGTGGATGGATCGCTTGAGCTCAAGAATTCAAGACCAGCAAGAGCAAGACCCCATGTCTACTAAAAATAGAAAAATTAGCTGAGTTGTGGCAGGTGCCTGCAATTCCAGCTACTCAAGAGATTGAGGCAGGAGGATCACTTGAGCCCAAGAGTTTGAGGTTGCTGTGAGCTATGATGCCATAGCACTCTCTGCCCAGGGTAACAGAATGAGACTCTGTCTCAAAAAAAAAAAAAAAGAAAGAAAATTATATATACAGTATTTGTGGTATACAACACAATGCTTTGAGATATATATATGTGTGTGTGTGTGTGTGTGTGTGTGTGTGTGTGTGTGTGTATGTATACGCTGTAGAACTGCCAAATCAGGCTAATTAACATACATCATCTCACATTCATATCTTTTTTGTGATGAGAACACTTAAAATCAACTCTCTTGGCAATTTCCAAGTTTCAAGTTTCTAAGCAATCTTTCTTTATACCAAAGTTAAATATCCTATAGGTCTGAACACTTGTCCCAGAGAACATTCTGGAAAGCAGGTGGTTAAACTGAAGAAAGCCTGGTCTCAGTGAGCCATGGAGGGCTCACAGGGGTCTAAAGAACTGCCTCTGAGGAGTTCAGTCAGACTCCTCAGAAGTGGTGAAATTCAAACTAGTTCAAACTGGGTCTGGAAGGAAGCTGAAACATTGAGCAAACCAGTCTAATAGATAAAACCAAAATGATGAAACCCACAGGCTCCTCCCCTGACCTTCACTGATCACTGCACACAGCCTCCAGCAGCCGGCTGAGAAGCTGTGTGACCTCAGGTGAGACACACAACCCCTCTGGGCCTGCTTCCTCATGTATTCTGTCTCAGAGAATAAAAATAAATCAATAAATAATAGTCGGCCTGCATTCTCCTCCATTTCTTCCCAGCATTGAAGGCAGTGGCTCAAAGATGATAACAATCATTCCCCACAGAGCACATGGAGGGACATGGGAAATGATGTCATTCAGGGTCTGCCACTTACCCCTGAGCCTTGTAATCCCCAGGCCCATTGCTTACCTAGAAGAAGAGAGGCAAGACTATAACACCCCTGCAGTCAGCTCTAGCTGAAGGGAGCTGGCTTCCCCCAGAAATTGGAAGCCCCGTCTCACTCAGTCATTTGTGACTTGCAGACAAGCCTGGGCTCACACAGCCCCCACTAGAGGCAGGTAAATCATCACAGTGAATTGTGAAGAAAGAGAGAGGGTTTCTCTGTCTTTCATTTATCATTATAACCTTTGTACATGAGCGACATCTGAGGTGATATCCACATAATGATCAAACAGCCAGAGGACTCCAGTGAATCAGAGAACTCAGTGATTCAGGAAGATTAGGTAATTACCTTTCTGTGGGTTTCAGATCCTCACAGATATTTCCTTCGACCTGCTCAGAAAACCTGCTCAGAGAAAATATTAATAGTGCTTCATAGAAGTCCGTCTCAGGAGCACTGCCCACCAGCTCTCTATGAGGTAATGTCAATCCTGTAACTACATTACGTGAGGTGAAAAAAATGTCCCAGAGACTACTGAATGTGCTTTCCTGATTTTTTTTTTTTTAACAGAATTTACATTTTCTCTGTGTGACCTTTTAGATGAGTTTTTATTTTCCCCAGCCTTCAATTCTGACTTCCATAAAGCAAGCACAGGAATTCCTGCCTTGGTGAGGCAGGGATCAGTAACAAATTTGTCACATGCAGGGAACAGTAGTTGGCACATAGGTATTAGTACTCCCCGGACACCTCTCTCTCCCTGAGCGCTCAGAGCACAGACTCAGAATGGGCCCAGCTCCCTCTAAGGCGTTGTTCTCAGCTGGGGAAAGTCTGAGAGAAAGATATTTGCAACAAGAAGCTGTTGAGAAGATGATGTGGAAATGGATGTTCCAGAAAGAAAGTACCATGACGGAGGTAATGATTTTTGAGAAGTGCTGTTTCCTGGCCTCGGAGCGTCCCAGCTGTGGGGCATCAGTCTCCCTTCCCGACAGCCCCATCCTGGCTGTGTGTGTTCTGGTTTGTACTTTTATGACTTTGTGGTCTTTTCCTGAGGCACCAAATGGGACACCAGTTTTGAGGGCCCACAAAGATAAATTTGGAAGGGAATATTTTCCAACACACCGGGTAAAAGTTATCTCTTCTTGGGCTTCCATTCTCTCGTCTGGCATATGAAGAAAATGTAGTAAACCAAGTGCATTCAAATCTCTTTTTTTAAACAACGGATCCCTGTTCCCAAAAGAAATGAAGCACCTCGTTGTTTACCAGAGTTAGGAGAAGTGCTGCCTTGTCTGAAGATGAGGCTGAGGTGGCAGCCTCTCACCTGCTCGGCCGTCCCTTCCCATCCCACTGCTGTGTCCCTTGGAGACAGCTGAGGAAAGCCAAGGCTCTGAGGAGCAGGGCTGGGAAGCCGCCGGGTCCTTTCCACTGCAAGGGTTCCACGTCTCGGGGAGGATCTTGGGTACTTTCCTCAAGCATGGGGAGGAGCATGGTGAGCCTCCACTCCCAGTGTCTTGGGCCTCACTGAGCCCACTTTGAGCGCCCTGTGCACAGTGACCCCCGAGCACCAAAGAGTCACCCCGAAGCTTGCCTGTTCTCCACGCCACATTCAAACATAGGACGTCAGACAGAAGTGGACACAGAAACTGACAGGCAAGCTTGGGGCTTCCAGGATGTTCTTAGAATAATGTAGGTTTTCCCACTGAGACAATCACTGGGACATTGCAAGTTGCAGCCACCACTCTCCACAAGAGAGCTGCCAGATGAACGTGTCCCTCTCGGCAATCGAGGCCAATCAGAGCGTGACAGTGTCTGTTCTTGAGCTGAGTGAACAAAGCTGTGCAAGTTTAATGGGATATGTCCAAGGGCTGGACTAAAAGATTGTGACCATTCTCGGGGAAAAAAGTGCTGTGGTTGGCCAATCATGACAGCCTAAATCCTACTGGGTAGTGGGATACTGCTATACATTTATAAGGCATATGAATATTTAGAAATATGAATTTGTGGTTATTTAGTTCACATATGGAAATGTTCAGAGTAATCTTTTAAGAGCTTCAAAGAAACTTCTGATTCAGAAATAGCAAAAAGAAAGTCCTGTGAGGTCATCAAGTCCAGCATGTTCTAAAAGATCACCAAAAAAAAAAAAAAAAAAAAAGATAAATCACAGACCACCAAATTTCCACACGCAAAAAAATATTCTGTGGTTAGATAATGATGGCAAATACTGCCTCAAGAGAGGCAGCTATCAAATCATAAAATAAGATAATAGACTTGAGAGATAATTCAAGATGTCTACCCTAGAATGTTCCAGAATAAGTTTTGGCCACAGTGAGGACAAGTCAAGAAGAAATGCCACAGTCTCAGCCTCAATCACAACCCAGGCCAAACGCATAAAAGCTACATTTTCTGTCATATAACTGTCCCTGCAGACATAGTAGACAGTATGTAGTCTGGCTACATACCTTCCACTTTTTAATTTATGTACTGAGCCCTCCAAAAGAAAAAAAAAAAACCTAAATAAGTCCAAATCTGTTTTTAAGGTATTTAAATTAAGACACCCTAAAATAATTTTTCTGTTTCAATGGAGCCACAGGTGATGGACCTCCAGGAGGTGACGAGCTACAGCCACGCTTAATTTGTATTTATGAGGATGCAGAGAAGATTCAAAACTCTGGGAAACTCCTTTGATAGACAAAAACAATGAGAAGATTCAAAAACAATGGGAGCAGACAGTTGCAGGACAGAATAACCACCATAACAGTAGTGCTGTGGAGGAAAGATGCATAAATCCCTGCTCTGAAGGACCCTAAAATCTCCTCAAGTTCAGTAATCTGGGACTTCCCTCGGTCCTCAGTTTCCATTAGACCCCATCACAGGAGATGAGACCGAAGAGAGAAACCAGGGTTGTACACACAAGCTACTGCTCATCAAATCTGATATGCATTGATTTCCACACATTAGTGGGGTTGCTAATTGTTAGAACTTAAGGAATCTGGTACTGTCTCTAAGTCTGAAACAGCAGGGCTTGGACAAATCAACAAGCAGCCTCAACAGTTTCTATGGACGTTCCATGGCTAGTAGGAACCCTATATTTCACAAAAGAGTCCTTAAACCTGACCCCAACCAGAGAGTCTTGGAAGTGGCCTCCACCCCACTGCCCAGAGATGTGGTCCTGGAGAACAGAGCCCAGAGCCACAAGTAGCCAGCAGAGAAACTCACTCACTACCAGAGAGGGAAGGATCAACCTGATTTCTCTTGAAAACTGATTCTATCAAATACTATACACCTCCTGTCCGCAAACCACCTCTAGAGTACAGACACTAAAAAGGAAAGTACACATAGATGGCTTATGGGCAAGAGGACCAGTGCAGGACGGTGAGACACACAGTGTGTTAGAGTCACGACATGATGGTTTGAAGCCTGGCGTCCGCACTTGCGATTTATTCTTTGATAAGTCAGTTTAACTTTCTGAACCTCAGATAACACATTTTAAGAGTGAAACTCACATTGGCTATTCCAGGATTATTGGGAGGAACCAATCATTAAGTTAATGTAGAAATGTCCACATTACTAATGTGGAATCTAAAGGTTTCACAGAATCACTTTCTCTCCTAGGTCCTCAAGAAAAGAGATTTAAGACAGATGATGACCTGGTTCATAGGAGAGCAAAAATAGGTTACAAAAGTACTCACAAGGAATTGTTGGAGTAACTGTGAATGTTTGATAAAAATGGGCATTATCATTGTCTGTCTGGAAAGAGAGTGGTTTTACCCATATGCAGAACCAAGTATAATACCAATGTGTAGAAGGTGCAGAAAGAGCAATTTGGCTTTCTAGCAGGCAGGATTTTTCAAAGGTGGAGTGGCCAGGGAGTCCCCATCGCACAAAGAATTAACACAGGGCCCTGTATCTGACAATGCTCAGTCACTCAGGCACAGCCTAAGAGGCTGGAAGTGGCAGCCTGATGCATGTCTGGGCTAGATGATAACCTGTTAGGGGTGTTCTAGAAGAGAGAGACTCTATACTCATCTCTTCCCATCTTGATAGTCCATGGTTCTCTGGTCTTAAAGACCATTCCAGATAATAAGCAAGTGAATTTGAAGAAATACTGACCCAGGCCCAATTTCACGAGGGGTACAGGGAGGGTACAGGAGCAGGTGGATGATAATAACCGTCAGGTGTGGGTTCTTAATGATATTTTCTTCTGTCTCTGAGCAGAGAACACCTGAGACATTTACCTAACACCTGACACTGAAGAAAGCAAAGACCCTCAATTCCGAAACCTCCAACTCCATTCTCTCCACGCCAACCAGCTACACGGAGCCTATGGCCGGACAGAACCTCACCACTGTGACAGAGTTCATTCTGGTGGGCTTCACTGACCACCCTGAACTGGCTGTTCTGCTCTTCTTGGTGTTTCTCTGTTTCTATCTTGTCACTATTCTGGGGAATGTGGGACTGATTATTCTAATCCGAGTGGATGTGCGACTCCACACCCCCATGTACTTCTTCCTGAGCCACCTGGCCCTGCTGGATGCCAGCTACGCCTCCGTCATCACTCCTCAGATTCTGGCCACACTGGCCACAGAGAAAACAGTCATCTCCTATGGCCGCTGTGCTGCCCAGTTCTTTCTCTTCACCCTCTGTGCAGGCACAGAGTGTTACCTGCTGGCGGTGATGGCTTATGACCGCTTTGTTGCCATCAGCAGTCCACTGCGCTACACCCTGATTGTGACTCCAGGCACCTGCAGGGGCTTACTGGCTGGTGCCTACCTCTGTGGGGTTTCGGGGGCCATTCTGCGCACCACGTGTACCTTCACCCTGTCCTTCTGTCATGACAATCAGATCAACTTCTTCTTCTGTGACCTCCCACCCCTGCTGAAGCTCGCCTGCAGCAGCATGCCACAAAATGAGATTGTCATTCTCTTTTTTGCAAAATTCATGTTCCTGGCCAATGTCCTGATCATCCTGATCTCCTACATGCTCATCATCAGAGCCATTCTGAGGGTGAAGTCTGCTGGGGCACGAGCCAAGACCTTCTCCACCTGCACCTCCCACCTCATCACTGTTGTCCTCTTCTTTGGGACACTTGCCTTCATGTACCAGAGAAGTAACTCAGACAAATCCCCAGAGGAGGACAAGATTGTTTCTGTCTTTTACACTGTCATCATCCCTATGCTGAACCCCTTGATCTACAGTCTGAGGAACAAAGATGTAAAAGCTGCATTCAGAAAAGTCATTGGAAAACTCCAGCTCCCAAAGAACGGAGCTTTAGGTGAGAGCTCTTCGTCCTGACCCATCTTCTCCCTAGATCTTCCGATTCTGATGGGCACCAACACCACAGGGTACTTGCCCCTGAGAATGGACAACAGGTAGCTTGGTTTACCACCTGGACGCAGGCAGGTGACATTCGTTTGGATGACTTCCACCTCCCTGTTCTTTTCCTTCTCCCTCTTTCATGCTCCCAAACTTTCTGGGATCTAGGAATACTCTCTGACATCACAGAGGTTAAAAGTACGTGGTCATAACCACCCTGATCACCCCATCCATCCTCCCACCTCCAGCTCACCATTCTTCAGTTTTCCCATTTGCCCCTTATTTATCTTTTTGTCACTGGGCTCACGGACTCTGATTTTTACTCTTTGTAGAAAATTATTGCTGTAAAGTGTATGAATGGAAGAATAAGAGTTGCTTTTTTTATTTCTGATATGGGTAACCTGTCAACTCATTGTGAAGAAGTTGATGAAAACAAACCTGTGAACCCAGTGGAATTTCTAATTGGCACAGGTTAGAGGAGTAAGGGAAAGATTGCTTTCTTTTGGCTACCCCTCCTCTCATGTCTTCCTAAAGGATTTCTAATATCTTCAGGTCTATAATATGCACTTCTCGAGTGACAGTTCTCTAGATTCTGATCTCTAATTCCTTTGTTTGTTCTCCTTCTAAACACAGTGCCTGACTCATAAAAATTACTTACTCACATTCCCAGGGTCTGCAAAGTCAGCAATGATAGACCTGTAGCAAATACTCATAATCGGTATCACCTTCTCAGGAAGCAAGAGTCCCTGTGGTTAGGGAAGTAAGCAATAACTGCCCCCACCAGAGGGTGAACTCCTTGAAGACAGAGTCCTAATACTTCACTTCATAGTCTTTTCTCTAAATTGCTGCTTCTGGTATATTGAAAACTACCAGACACTCATAAAAGAGTTAAAGAAGATAAAAATAAATGTAAAATCATCCCTCATTCCTGTACTGACAGAATTAATATTATCAAAATGTCCATATTACCTAAAGCAATTTACATATTCAACACACTATTCCTGTCAAAACTCCAATGGCTTTTCTTACAAAAATACCAAAAAAAAAAAAAAAAACCTCTTAAAAGGTATTTGGAACAATGAAAGGTCCAGCATTGCCAAAACAATCTTGAGGAAAAAAAAAGAATAAGCTTACTGATTTCAAAATACGTTACCAAGCTACAGTAATTTAAACAGTATGTTACTAGCATAAAAACAGATATATGGCTCAATGGAACACAAAAGACAGATCAGAAATAAATCCAAATTCACACATACATAGACATTTAAGCTTTAACAAGGGTGCCAAGAATATGAGATGTGGAAAAGATAATGTCTTTAACAAGTGGTAGTGGGAAAACTGGATATCCATGTGCAAAAATGAAATGTGGCCCTATCTTATGCATACACAAAAATCAACATGAAATGGATCAAAAACTTAAAGGTAAGACCTGGAACTATACAACTCCTAGAAGAAAACACAGGGGGAAAGTTTCATGACATTGGTCTTGGCAATGATGTCTGAATATGACATTAAAAGCACAGATCAAAAAAAAATCAAAAATTGACAAGTGGGATTACATCAAACCAAAAAGCTTCATCACAGCAAAGCAAGCAATCAATAGAGCAAAAACGCAATTCATGGAATGGGAGAAAATATTTGCAAATTTTATATTCTATAAGGAGTTAGTTTCTAAAATATACAATAGAGCCTATATAGCTGACCACCTCCTTAAGTTGACCTAATTTTCATACACTGGACATGCACCGCAGGTACATATGGTACAGTAGGCCTAGTTCCTCATGTTGACTGCCTCAGTATGTTGACCAATTTGTTACAGTCCTTTGGATGGTCAACTTACAGAGGTTCTACTGTGTAAGGAACTCCATAAATTTCATTGTAAAAAAATCAATTAAAAAAGGCATAATGGAAAAAAAAAAAAAAGAAAAACACAAGGAAACTGAATAGATACTTCTCCAAAAATGGCCAGCAGGTATATGAAAAGGTGCTCAACATCACTAATCATATGGGAAAAGCAAATAAAAACCACAATGAGATATCATTTCAAGGCCAATAAAAAAAAAAGAGGAAAAAAGAAATAAATATAGGCAAGAATGTAAAATAATTGGAACCCTTGGACATAGGTTGACCTCCATGAGATCAATTCTTTTAGTTTCCATGTATGAGTGAGAACATTTGACATTTTCTGTGCCCAGCTTGTTTTTCTTAACATAATGTCTACCAGTTCCATCTATGCTACTGCAAATGACAGAATTTATTCTTTTTATGGCTAAATAATATTCCATTGCATATAAATACACACACATACACACACACCATGTTTTCTTTATCCATTCATCTTTCTTTTTTTTTAATTTATTAAATCATAACTGTGTACATTAATGTGATCATGGGGCACCATACACTGGTTTCATAGACCGTTCAACACATTTTCATCACACTGGTTAACATCGACACATTTCCAGGCACCCTCTCCGTTATGGTGCTAAGACATTTACATGAAAATTTAGAATTCTATATCCAGTGGAAATATCATTTAACAATGAATGTCAAATAGACATTTTCAGATAAATTGAAGCTGAAAGAGATAGTTGGCAGCATACAGACCCAAACTATAAGAAATATTAAATATAAATGTACAGATAATAAATATAAATAAAAGAGAAATGGTATCAAATGCAGATGCCTAGATCTACAGGAAGGGGAAAAAACATAAAGAACAAACATATTTAAATAGTAAAGACTCCTTTTTCAAATCTTTAAGAAAATATTGGGACTGTTTACAATAAGATTTGTAAAAATTAAAATAATAACAATGTATGATGACCTTTATAACACATACAAAAGCAAAATATGTGACAATTATAAGACAAAGAGAAGTGGAGGAAGGAAATGGAATTGTACCGTTATAAAATTAACTCAAGGTAATTTGCAATGAATTAAGAGTATGTATTATCATTCTTAGAGCACCCATTAAGTGATAGGCGGAAATAGCTATTTATTTTCTGGAGCTCCCCCCTTGAAGGTTAGAACTTACTTCCCCTCTGCTTGAATTAGCCGGTCTACACGGACCATGAGATGGGGCTAAAGCAATGCTGGGTGAGTTTTGAGCCAAGGTCCTAAGAGGCCTTGTAGCTTTTGCTCTCACCACCACACAGAGTGGCACCCTGAGGATGAGACACAGACTGCCTGGAGCAAGAGATCTGAACAGCCCAGCCACCTGGCTGGGTCATCACCCTGCACTGTGCAGAACTGAGGCCCCCAGCTGATCTGATTCACTGGATATTATGAGTAGACAAGTGCGTGTTGTTTTAAGACACTAAATTTGGAAGTAATCACTCACCAAAAAAAAACGCATATTGTGACGTTAGAGCAACGGCTTTAAAAGCTAAGTAATAATAAGCATGACATAAACAAGTATGACTAAAAAGCCAAAAGAGGACATAAACAGAATGCTAAAAGGAGGACAAAAATGCTCGACGAATAGCAAACAGGACAGGAAAGCATAGCCAAGAGAGCAAAGAGCAAATTTCACAAATAAAAAGCATGCCACCAGGTAAAAGACACATTTAATCACATTAAATGTAAAGAAATGGATGGGTGCAGTGGCTCACGCCTGTAATCCTAGCACTCTGAGAGGCCGAGGCGGGTGGAATGCTTGAGCTCAGGAGTTCGGGACCACCCTGAGCAAGACTGGGACCCTGTCTCTACTAAAAATGGAAAAACTAGCCAGGTGTTGTGGCTGGTACCTGTAGCCCCAGCTGCTAGGGAGGCTGAAGCAAGAGAATCACTTGAGCCCAAGAGTTTGAGGTTACTGTGAGCTACGACAACATGGTGCTCTACCCAGGGTGACCGAGTGAGACTCTGTCTCAAAATTAATTAATTAATTAATACATAAATAAAATATAAAAAAGAACCACTCACTCCAACCAAAAGACAAAAAATGCCACACAATTAAAAACATTGATAAGAACCTCTGTTTACATGCTATTGAGAAGGGACACCATTCAAAGGTAAAGACACAGATGTATTGAAAATAAAAGAATGGCTCAGCACCCATAACTTAGTGGCTAGGGGGCTGGTGGGTTCAAATCCAGCCCGGGCCTGCTAAACAAACAAAAAAATAGTCCCAACTACTTGGGAGGCTGAGGCAAGAGAATCACTTAAGCCCAAGAGTTTGAAGTTGCTGTGAGCTGTGATGCTACAGCACTCTACAGAGGGCAATATAGTGAGAGTCTGTCTCAAAAAAAAATATGGAAAATAATATGTCATGCAAACCCTAAGCATAAGAAAGCCAGGGTGGCTATGTTAATATTAGACAAAAAAAGTGTTTGAAGCATGGCAGACAACGTGGACCAGAAACAAACGACCAGAACTGCAAAGGAGCCTCTGGATCTTACCAGGCTCAGCCTGGATGAGTGAATTCATGTGAAAATGAGAAATGACCAAGAGCTTCAAGGCAGATTACATGCTTGTGATCAACATACAAATATATTGAGAGATGTGGAAGAGACTGTGACTACTACAGAAATTCATGAAGAAACATACGAAGAGATACGTAAATCAATAAAATGGAATATCCCCATGCTCTTTGTCTGAGGAGATGGCGTTGTCCTGCTTGCCCCTCCATTGAGAGGTGGCTGAAACAAAGAATTTATCCTGAAGGAGACTTTGCCCAAGTGCCTCTTTAAATGTGCACGACATTCAAAAGAGAAACCTGTGTAATTTCGATATTAAGAAATTTATAATAACTCACAGTTGCATATGAAAAATGAAACACAACTTTAGGCTATGACGAAGGCGGGAAGGGGAGGTTGAGGGATGGGGAGGGGGTGGGAGGGATAGTCGGAGGACCACAACTATGGAGCACATTGCAAGTACAAGTTGGTTCTATCATGGGTAGAACACAAATGTCCTAATGCTATAATTGGGCAAATGAGATGAAAGCCATGCTGATTAGTATGATGTAAGCACTCCAGTTTGTACAAATAATCAACACAGTGAAACGGGCATAAATGTATTTATGATCTATAATTAAAAAAAAAAAGAAATGACCTAAGGATTCTTCCACTCCTGAAATGAGTTAATTGGTAGATTACTCACAACTCCTTAGCTAAATGTCATTTTTATTTTTCTCCAACACTTCCAATAAATGTGATCACCAAAATGCAGAACTCTTTTTTCAAAAGTTAAAAGAGATTGCATTAGTGTACACAGCTATGATTTAATAATTTAAAAAAGGATAAAAAAAGGTTTTTTTTAAGTTTTACCATTTTTACCTTTTATTGATACATAGCATTTTACATATTTCTGGGTCACATGACAGTGGTTTTTACATGCACAGAATGTGTAACGGTCAAGTTGGGTATTTGGGGTATCTATAACCTCGGGTACTTATCATTTCTATATTTTAGTAACATGTCAAGTCCTCTCTTTCAGCTACTTTTTTATTTTTAATTTTCATCTATTTTAATTTAATGTAATTTAATTAATTTGGGGGGGGAGACAAGAGTCTCATTTAGTCACCCTGGATAGACTGTGGCACCATAGTTCACAGCAACCTCAAACTCCTGGGCTCAAGCGATTCTCCTGCCTCAAAAAAAAAAAAAAAAAAAAAATTAAAAGAAAATCAGACAAAAGAGACTTTGCTATGTGTTATCTCTAGAGATCAATAAAAACAGTCCATAATGGCAATGTGACTAATTTATCAGGAGATCATAACAACCGTACTTACCTGTGCACTAAATAACATACTTCAAAATACAGGAAGGAAGTAAAAAGTTGGATATTTTAACACTTCTTTCTTAGTAATGTATAGAAAATGTAAGCAAAAAAATCAGTAAGGATAGAGTAAATTTAAACAACACTATTGAGCAACCTACCTAATTGATATATATGAAATACTACACCCAAAATCAGCAGTCTCAAAATTCCATTCACGTGTACATAGAACATGTACCAAAATGATCATATATTGTTCAGGTCTCAATGAATCACAAAGGATTGAGATCAAACTAAATATGTTCTCTTACCACAAATCAAGTAATTAATTAAAAAAACCAACAAAGTACTAAATGACTCATGCATCAAAGAATAGATCATGCCTGGAAATAAAGAAAATGTTTTAAATTGAACACTAATGAAAATAAACATGAAAATTTGTGGATGATGCAGAATTAAGAGTTGTAAATAATTATAATAGGAAAGAAACATCTAGAATCAGTGATCTAAGCTTCTAACCTCAAGAAGCTAGAAAAGGAAGATCAAACTAAATCCAGATAAAATAAAAGAAGTATTAACAATGAGAAAACAGAGCAATAAAATAGAAAACAAGTGAAATCAATTATGCCTCAACAAAGCTGCTAATAAAAATAGATTCCTTAAAATACAGCATAGACAAATTTTGGTTCCTTGAAAAGATTAGTATAAGTCATAAAAACCAATAATCTAAATGAAAAAAGGACATTACTACAGATCTTATTGATAACATAAACTATAAGGAGACATTATAATTAACACAATAAATTTGGCAACTTAGAAAAAATAGGCCAATTCCTTATTAAACATAACTTTCACATACTAAAACAAAAAGAACTAGAATCTGAATGTCATGTATCTGTCAAAGAAATTGAATCTGTAATTAAGAACTCTCTCCACTCTCCTTCTGCAAAGGAGAAAAAAAGTCCAAGTTGAGATGATTTCTCCCAAACATTGAAGGAAGAAATACTAGTTCTATACCTATCTCTCTAGAAAATAGGGAGGATGCTTAACTTGTTTTTTAATTAGCTTTACTGAGGCTCAACTGATGTAAAATAAACTACACGTACCCAAGTGTACAATGTGATGAGTTTTGCCATACGGTCTATACACACCATTACCACAACCAATATAAAGACCAAATCCATTAACCAAAAATCTTCTTCATTCAGCTTTGTAATCCATCTCTCTCCCATTCCTCAGCCCCTTACAAACACTTGTTTTGGGTCATTACAGATTAGTTGGCATCTTTTAGAGTTTTACATAAATTGAATCAAAAGCATTTATTTTTCATCTTACTTTATTCAGCATAATTATCTTGAGATTCATCCATATAGTTGCCTACAACATTAGCTAGATTTTATTGTTGAATGGCATTCCATTAACTATTAATGGCTATATCAGAATTTGTTTATTCATTCACCTGTGGGTAAACATTTAGTTTGTTTTCAATTTTTGCCTGATACAAATATAACTTCTATGAACATTTATCCACAAGTCTCTGTGTGGACATATGATGCCTTTTTATTTCTCTTCAGCAAAAACCTCGAAGTGGAACGGTTGGTTTTTATGGTAGGTACATGTTTAAGTATTTAAACAACTGCCAAGCTACTTTCCAGAATGATTTTCCATTTGACTTTCCACCCACAAGGCACAGTTACAATTTCTTCATATGGTTTCCAACACTTGGTATGGTCGATATAAAATTGTATGACTTTGGGGGAAAAAAACACTTGGCAGTTTCTCATAAAGTTAAATATACATGCATCCTATGTTCCATTAGTTAAGACAAACGAATGCATATGTTCATCCACAAAGACCTTCCCAAGAATGTCCACAGCAGCTTTGCTCAGCAGCTCAACACTAAAACAACCCACATGCGGAGGGGCAGCAAAATGGATAAACAAACTGTAGTATATTCATACTCAGCAATTTTTTAAAAGGATGAACTATTTACACAGACAAAAACATGCGCAAATCTCAAAAAAGTATTATGTTGAATGAATTAAACCAGACACAAAAGAACCTACTCCGTGATTTATTTTATGTGAAGTTCAAGTAGGCAAACTCATCCGTGGTCAATAGACATCAGAATAGGGGTTGTCTGTGCAGAGAAGGGGAGGAGGAGTGTCTGGAAAGGGACAAGAGGAGATTTTCTGGGGTTTATGAGTCTTCTATATTTTGATCTTGGTGGTGGTTATATAGGCATGCATACATATTTTTAAAACTCATTCAGCTGTACATGCTGTATGTAAATTAAACCTCAATAAAGTGCTGATGACAGAAAATCTGTATTTGGTAACCAGTTCTGTGAAAAAGGAAAGAAAGAAGGGAGGGAGGGAAGGAGGGAAGAGGAAGAGGGAGAAGAAAGAAAGAGGAAGAGAGATGTGGAACAGAGAGGGGAGGGGGAAGGAAGCAGAAGGGTAAGGAAAGGAGAAAAAGGTAAAAATGTTTCACAGTTTCCCGGAACAGTCTCTATAGACACCTGTTGTCCAGGCATCCCGGTCGGTGTAGCGTTTGCCCCACATTTTTCATTTTTTGTCATTACTCATTCCGTGGACTTTGCATTTTATGCTTCCAGCTTCCCCACGGTCACACCCGTAATTGTGTGAGACACTCTGCAGTGAACAGAGTTGTCACTTCGACACACATGTGTATTTATACTAAAAGACAAATCAGTCATGTCTTTTCCTGATTTCTTTCCAGACTAAAATCTCTTGCCCAAGAAAAGAACACAAGCGGTTCTCTGTTTTAACAAAAGTACTCTTTCAGGCACGAGGATCCACGGAGGCTAATTTCTCTGGTTTAGGCCGTAGTGAGAGAAATATTCAACATGGACGCTGTTGCCGCCAGCCACTTGGTGCACCAGCCAGACATGGTGCACAGTATGTGCCACGCTGATGGGCTGTTCATTGGCAGTCTCTCAGGTATAAATGAAAAACGTGCAGAAAACACGGACGAAAAAGCCCCACTGCAGAGAATCTAGAAAGCTTTTACTACAGTGGTTTTGGTCAATTTTTGCATGTACAAAGCCACAGTCATATATTGTATTATTTGGTAACAGGTTTATAGTTTGCCATGAACACTCTCTGTAATCATAAACCCCAAAAATAGAAGTGCATGCTACTCAAGAAAGTTGATGATGAACATGTATTTTGCACAAAATGTTTCTTGAATTTATCATCCACTATGGAAGTCAAAGTACTGTCCAGGAGGATGTGAAAATCAGAAAAGAAAAATCTGCTGAAGACCAGTGAGGACTGATTCGCTTTCAAAGACTGTGCCTGATAATAATGATCTGAAACAGACCTGCAGCAGCTGTGTTTACACTTCCCTCTCTGAACAATGACTTTTCACTCAAATCAAAGGTAATTTAACTCATTTTTTAATTCCATTTTTTTGTGCACAAAGAAATAGTAAAGCAACACTTGGTAATGTAGTGTTCCAATAGCAAAAGAACAATTTTGAACACAGTGACGTAAGGATAGTCCGATCTCAGCATCACCAAATGTTTTGACAGAAAATTATTTGTTAATCCAGTAATTTGATTTTTGCATCCAATTTATCAAAGGGAAGCTGAAGAAAATGCATTCTGTCAAAGATAAAACACCTGAAATTATCCTGAATGTTGTAAATTCAGTTGGAAAACACCAACCTCAAAGACAACTGTTCTGTTGTATTTGTATTTTGATAACACAGATAACGAACTTCAGTGAAACACAGAATCATGATAAAAAATACTCTTATTGAATTATGAAGGCGATAGAACACTTACATATTTGGAATCACTTGTGGTGTGCATAATTTAGAAGAGCATCCCCAGAAGTTGTGATTGTCTTTCCATCAAAATAGAAGCTTTGGTTGCTAAAATTTGCAACCATTTTCAGAATAGGTACAGTTAGAGTAATAGAGTTACAAAATTTTTGATCAACGTGGGATACAAAAGAAACAAAACAAAAAAGCCCTTCTGCGTGGCAGCTGTTTCTCTCCTATCTGTCCTCCACAAGATTGAAAAAGTGTTCATGTTTTTTAAACACCTACTGCTTCATAATCAACCTAAGTCACCTGCGAGAGTATTGCATTCATCTGTGAAGATTTTCTCAAAATTTTGGTTGCATTGTATTCAAAATCAGCTAGAAAGCTTTAGTCTTTAACCAAAACACGTAATAAATGGAGCACAAATTCCATGAGTTTTAAAAGACTTTAGAAAATTTCAAATACTGAAAATAAATCTTATGAACTGGAAAGTGTTAAAATGTATCCCTACTATAGAAAAAGGAAAACTGAACAAAATAAATAAGCAAAAGCGCAAAAGCGGTGTACAACATGTAATTCTAAAAATTGCCTAATTGTGGCTTGGAATACATTGAATTGTGGCCAGATGCTTCTGATGGAGCTCCCCATTTTAATTGGATAAACTTATATTTTGAACTAAAATGAAATAATTGATAGGGTTGATCATTTTTTGGTAACTAAATCTGATGAAATTTTAATTCTAATTTTATTGTTTTTATCTTGTAAAAATTCATCGAAGAAAGATATTCTAACTGGTGACCAAACAAAATTGTACAGGTGAAAATACAGGGGCTAAAACATTTCTACAATTCAGTGTGAAATGAATGAAGAGTATCCTTCATTTTGAAACATATGCTTGGGGTTCATTAGACACCTCAATGAAGACAAAGTAGTGCTTTTGTTTAAAAATAAAATAGTTTGCTACAACCGTCTGAATGAATCTCACTAACATAACGTTGAATGAGAAGAATCAAACACAAATGCCTTCATATTGTATGACTCTGGATATATAAAGGATTAAAGCAAGCAAACTAATCACTGCTGTTAGCCTTGGGGGAACGATGAATGGAAAGGTACAGAAAGGGGGGTTCAGAGATTGGTGATGTAATGAGTCTAATTGGATGCTGGTTACTCATATGCGTTAAGCTGGTGAAAATTCATGTATGATATGAATTTCTCCAGATGTTCAATAACATTTCACTTTGTTTTTCTTGTCCAATTGTTTTTCTCATTTTCAATTGAAAATAATTACGTGTATTATATATTTATGGGGTATAAGGTGGTGTTTTAACATATGTTTACACTATGCAATGATTAAATCAATCTGATTAGCAAATCCATGACCGCACATACTTATCTTTTTTGTGGTGAAAACATTTAAAATCTACTCTTTTAGCAATTTTAAAATATTTTGTTATAATCACCAGTATGCACAATAGATGACTAAAGCTTATTCCTCCTGTCTGACGGAAATTTTGCCCCTTTTAATCAACCTCTCCCTGTTCCCACACTCCTTCTCCCAGCCTCTGGCAGCCATCATTCTTCTCTCTATATCCATGAATTCGTAGTTTTTAGATACCACACGTAAGTGAGACCATGCAGCCTTGCTTTATGAAACTAGCTTATTTCACTAGCATAATGTTATCTAGGTTAATCCATGTTGTCACAAATTATAGAATTTTTACTTTTATTTTTTAAAGCTATGTAGTATTCCATTTTGCGTGTGTGTGTGTGTGTGTGTGAACACCCCATATCTTCTTTCTCATTCATTTGAAAATGGACCCTTAGGTTGCTTCCATAGCTCAGCTAAACCACAATGAACATGGGAATGCTGCTTATCTCTTCAAGACACTGATTTTTATTTCTTTTGGCCAGATCTGGAGAGGAAGAGGCGAGTGATCTGGTTTCCATCTGTGTCTAAAACACTCATTAGGACCTCCCAGGCATCACTGGGGAAGGATAAGAGTCCAGGCCACAAGTTGCTGGCAAGAGCAATAGGGCCTATGAAATCAGGTGTTAACGCCAGCCCAGGCAGGAGTCCCCAATGTGTGAGGCCTGGACACAATCAGGCAACAGTCACAAAACAAAGCCCTGTGAGAGGGCTCCCCAGGTAACCTTCGAACTGCCAAACAGCCACAAGCCACCTTGCTGTTACCCACAGGCAGAGATGTCCCCATAGGGCTGGGCAGAAAAGCAGAGTTTCCCTGGGCCCGTTACTCTCCCTTTCTGAGCCTGATGTTCCTCTCCTGTAAAACAAGGGGCCTAGACTGCCATCAAGCCTGAGGTGGGCAGAATGAAGCATTGGACACTTGGTATTGATAGACCTGAATCTGCCATTCTGTCCTTTTCACCCTCCCCGGTGCCCCCTTCAGGCTGACAGATGTAGAGTCCCTACCCATAATCTTCCCTCCCTCTCAAGTGCTCTCTGAAAGGGGCTCCTTACACCAAATGTCTTTCTGGGTCACACAGCCAATACGAATGAGTCAGTATTTGAATCCCAGGAAACATCTAAGGGATCACACTAGGGAGACCTTCCCCCATGGTGTGGGCTCATTCCCGCAGGCTGCAGAAAGGATGCTGTGTAACAGGAATTTCAGGCTGTAAACACCAGCCTGGGAAAGTACACAGTGGCACTGGGTGTCCTGGGGCTCTCTTGAAGCTTATGGCGTGTTGTCCAACTCTCTCTTCTCTATGGAGCTTCTTGAGTGAGAAAGGACATGGCGCCAGGTCCTCTTAGCCACCTTCATGGGGAAACATTTCAGAACACTCAGTGACCCAGCTGTGTCAGTAGTTTTGTCCAGCATCTCAACAGGTGGCTTTTACAGGAGATACCTGTCCTATTTCTGCATGACACCCTTGGAGCCCAGGGAAGGTCTAGGGCAAAATCCAGGAGACTTGGATTCCATTTACAGCCGGGGTGACCTGGAGCAAATCACCTGACCTCTGTACTTCCAGTTCCCACCTGTAAAATGAGAATAATTCCTAGTATATGTGGGCTGTCATGAGAGGAAGCTGCTTCATATACTGGGTACTGCCCTTCTGAGGCCCTGGTATAAGTCCTATTCTTACCTCCCTTAGGCACACCAGCTGGGACAGGGGTCCAGGCTCACCTGGATCTTTCTGAGCCATGACCGTGTTTCAAAGACCATTATTTCGATCCACACCGTGTAGGGTTCTATGGAGGGTTTTGCTGTTGAATTAGAGTTTGAGAATCACCTGTTGAATCCAACATTTTCCTATCATAAAAGAGAAAACTTAGGCCCAAGAGAAGGAGGAGACTTCCCCAAGATCACTCAGAGAATGGCAGCAGAACTGGGAATTGATTCAGATCAAAACAAATCACAGCTGAAGGTCATGAGCAGCCACACTCCATAGTGAATGTTATGCTGAGCAGACCCCATGGCAGGCAGACCCAAGAGATGTCTTCGGCCACAAACTTCAGAAAGCTGCTTTGCTGACTTGTTTTTCAGCCTCTCCCTGGAGACCTCAGACCTCTCCTGTGCATTGCTGGATTGACTCTGGTTGTGAAGATTATGGGGTGTGAGCAGGCCCGGGAGGCCCAGGGGTGGGGAAGCCTTACTCATTCATAAACACAGGCCAGGAGCAGGGTCACCAGAACAGAGGCCCCATGGGAAGGGCAGCTCTCCTACTCCCACATCCTGTGCTGTCTCTGCCAGCCACCTCTGCAGGAAAGTAACGAAAGTTGGTAGGATGCGAGAGTCAAGAATGGGGGCTGTTAGGGGCCCAGGGCTAGAATCAGCTCGTAGGGCAAAGCCTGGGAGCTCAGCTACATTCACTCCTCTCCTTCTGGAGGTCTTCTGGAAGCCCCAGCAGGTGTACCTAGAGCCTCCAGGAGGAAGCAGGCCCAGGTGCTCTAACAGACGACTCCCCAGCACACGACCCTGGGGAAGGGCCAGCCCCACGCCCTGTCTAGTGATTCTTGTGGTCCTGCTCTCCGTAGCATCCATGGTGGGCTCTAACAGGGCCCCTGGCTATCTGCCAATGTCCAGACCCTCAGACACCTTCTCCACCAAAGGAGACATGCTCACTGGGGCTGTGACCCCCTTACCCGCAGTGCTGGACCAGCCAGTAGTCAAATTCCAGCAGTCTCCAGAGCAGCCGCAGTGCCGACACTGGGTCATGCTCTTCTTTATCCCTGGGGAGGTAGGGAAGGAGGGAAGAAGGAGGGAGAGCCACCCTCCTGAGCACTGTAGGTGACTGGAGACCCCCAGACTTGTCACTTGCACTCCAGGGCCCCTGGCAGGGAGAGCCTAGGCCGGAACAGCCCCCCTGTGAGTTCTTTCAGAGTCTGTTTGGGGCCTGGTGGGGAGTAAGTGGGTAGAAGCCATGAAGAGGGACCACACCCACACTGGGCTGTGTGTCTTCAAGAAGGGCCTCCAAGATGTCATCAAGCCCTATGACCCGGCAGAAGGAACACATCCCTAGGCAGTAGATTCCAGTTCCATCTCTCTCCAAGTCATTGAGTAACTGAAGGCAAGGCCCTTTCTCTCTCTAGGCCTTCACACCCCCTGCTCTTTGTGCAGTGCCAACACTCTTTAAATACGATGGAGGGCAGAGCTCAGCACCTCAGCTGTGGGTTGATTTCAGAGCCATGGCACCAGAGTTACGATGAGATGCATCTTCACAGGCATGTTCGTGAGGTCCTGGGAAGTTTAGCCCCTTGTCAACAACTCTCCCCCACACGCCCAGCTTCTGTGAATATCTGGGCTCTTTCCAAGGCTTCACTGGTTTTAAACCAGATTTCAGTCTGTGAGCCTGCAGGGACTCTCCAGAAAGACATCCAGGAAGTATGTGGCCAGACCTGCACATCACCCTGCCCCAGGCCTGGCTTACTTCTTCCTGCCTGAGTTTGTGTCAAAGGCATTCCAGTGCATGTCCTTAGCATCTGCTCATCACTCTCTGCTGTGTCTGTGGCTGTGGGTCTGCACACGCGTCTGCCTGTGTACACTACCAGTCTCTACACTTACCTGTCCCGCCCACCACAGTCTGTGTCACCTGTTGCCTGTCACTGCATTTGAACCCTCTCTCCCAGTCCATGTTTCTTCCTGACCATATCCTCTCTCTGCCTGAGTTTTTAGACCCGATGCCATTTATGCACCTGTACTGCTGCCGGCCTCCCTGCATGGCATCAAGTCCGTGTGTGTGTGTCTGTACACCTGTCACCTTGTGTGCTTCCTTGCCATCACTGGGAAACTGCAGCCTTTCTTCCTATCTATCTACCAGTGGGTGTCTTTCTCCCGTAGAATCCCTACTCCCCAAGATTCTTTCTTTAAGCAAATGTACATTTAAGTTCAATACCGTCTCATCCAGGTTCTTCCCAAGGAGACACTTCCAACAGCTGTTCTGTGTGGCTGTCGAATGCTCTGGCCAATCCTAACCCTCCCCCCTCTCTTCGCCCTCTAGATTCCAAGTCAGCTTATTCCTGAATGTCCTGGGCCTTCTCTTTGCTGTGGCTGAGGCAAAAAGGGATCCAGCCTTCCTGCCCAACATCACCGTGGGACTGCAAATATATGATTCCTGCATCTCGGGGATCCGGGCCCTGGGCAGCACCCTGGCCTTACTGTCCAATCAGCTTCGGCCCACACCCAACTTCAGCTGTGGCCCCCAGCAGCTTCTCCTGGAGGTGATTGGAGAGATAACCTCTCCGGAGTCAGAGCCCATGGCTGAGCTTCTGTCTACATACAGAGTTCCTCAGGTGAGAGATATACCTGGAAAGAATGACTGGAAGACCCAACCTGGCAAAAAGATTGTGAGTTATGACCTTGAAAAGGTCACTTGCCTGGGCCTGGGATTTCCCCTTTCTTTGAAACAGGAGTGGGCCTTGGACTAGAATAGTGGTTGCCTAATGCCCGTGCACAGGCTGGTGCTCATCTATGGTAACGTTTCTCTCATTTGCAACAAAATGGCAAAGAAATGACATGGCGTACACAGGTGTCAGTGTAAGGTTGCCAGCCCTCCTTAAAATAGCACTTTTACATTTCCAACTTTGGTGGCAAAACAAAAATTTGGCAAACTTAGGCTGAACTTTCATAATTGTTCTATTGATTTTTAAACAGCCTGGGACCCAGGGGACCGATGATCCCCGGAGGCCCTTCACCCCCCCAGCAGTCCACACAATGTGCCAGCCTGCTGAGAGCATCCGAGACCTGTGACCCGGGCTAGGTGATCTCACTCCTCCCCTCCACTCTTCTCAGAAATCTGGGAAGTTGAGCAAGTGACAACACATTCCATTGAGTTTCTTGATGTTTCTATGAAATAGTTGCCTAACACTGAGTTCTGTTGGATCTCCAACATATGCCAAGCCCGTTAAGCAGGGAAGCAATGTTTATCAAACCACTTCTCAGGTAAAGAATCTTTATTACCCACCCTCTCCCGAATGCCTGGAAGAAAGGTACATGACTACCTAATTATGACCTTGGTAGAGATGGAGTCTCGCTCTGTGACCCAGGCCTCAAGCAGTCCTCCTGCCAAGACCTCCAAAAATGTTGGGATTACAAGTGTGAGCCACCATACCCGGTGATGCACCTCAATTTCATCATCTATAAAATGGGAATAATAATAGTCTCTATTTCATGCAGATGTTGTAAGAATTAAATAAGATATTTAAAATAAAGATAATAATGGAATATACTAATGTAGCACTTAACTATATAACAGGCATTTTCCTAAATGTTTTACATGTGTTAATTATTTAATTTTAAGAATTTTTTTTTAAATTTATTTTCTTTATTATAGATAAAAATATGCACCATAGATGTGGCCCACCCCATCACCCTCCCCCCGCCCAAACCTCCCCCCTCCCTTCCCCTTCCTTGGTCCTTTCCCCATAGTCTTGTGGTATAGTTCGGTTATAGCCTTCATGTGAAAGCGATAGTTTAGCTTCATAGTAGTGCTGAGTACTTTGGATACTTTTTCTTCCATTCCTGGGATACTTTGCTAAGGAGAATATGTTCCAGCTCCATCCATGTAAACATGAAAGAGGTAAAATCTCCATCTTTCTTTAAGGCTGCATAGTATTCCGATGTTGGTATTTTGATAGGAATGGCATTGAATAGGTGGATTGCTTTGGGAAGTATAGACATTTTAACAATGTTGATTCTTCCCAGCAATGAGCAAGGTATGTTCTTCCATTTTTAATATCCTCTGCTATTTCCTTTCTGAGGATTTCATAATTTTCTTTATAGAGGCCCTTTACCTCCTTCATTAGGTATATTACTAGGTATTTCATTTCTTTGAAACTATGGTGAAGGGAGTTGTGTCCTTAATTAGCTTCTCATCTTGACTGTTATTGGCATATACAAAGGCTACTGACTTGTGGACATTGATTTTATATCCTGACACATGACTGTATTTTTTAACGACTTCTAGGAGTCTTGTGGTTGAGTCTTTGGGATTCTCTAAATATAAGATCATGTCATCAGCAAAGAGGGAGAGTTTGACCTCCTCTGCTCCCATTTGGATTCCCTTGATTTCCTTTTCTTGCCTAATTGTATTGGCTAGAACTTCCAGCACTATGTTGAACAGTAAAGGTGACAGAGGACAACCTTGTCTGGTTCCGGTTTTAAGAGGAAAAGCTTTCAGTTTTACTCCATTCAGTAAAATATTAGCTGTGTGTTTGTCATAGATAGCTTCAATCAGTTTTAGAAATGTGCCACCTATGCCTATACTCTTCAGTATTCTAATTAGAAAAGGATGCTGGATTTTATTAAATGCTTTTTCTGCATCTATTGAGAGGATCATATGATCTTTATTTTTGCCTCTGTTAATATGGTGGATAACGTTTATGGACTTGTGTATATTAAACCAGCCTTGTATCTCTGAGATGAAACCTACTTGATCATGATGTATGACTTTTTTGATGATAAGCTGTAATCTATTGGCTAGGATTTTGTTGAGAATATTTGTATCTATGTTCGTGAGTGAGTTTGGTCTGAAATTCTCCTTTTTGGTTGGGTCTTTTCCTGGTTTTGGTATCAGGGTGATGTTTGCTTCATAGAATGTGTTGGGGAAGATTCCTTCTTCCTCAATTTTTTTGGAATAATTTCTGCAGTATAGGAATAAGCTCGTCCTTGAAGGTTTGATAGAATTCTGGTGTGAAGCCATCTGGACCAGGGCATTTTTTGGTTGGAAGATTTTTTATTGTTTCTTTAATCTCAGTGCTTGATATTGGTCTGTTTAGGAGCTCTATTTCTTCCTGGCTAAGTCTATGGAGAGGGTGTGATTCCAAATATTGATCCATTTCCTTCACATTGTCAAATTTCTGGGCATGGAGTTTCTGGTAGTATTCAGAGATAATCTCTTTTATCTCTGTGGGATCAGTTGTTATTTCCCCTTTATCATTTCTGATTGAGGTTATTTTTACTTTTCTATTTCTCATTAGTCTGGCCAATGGTTTATCTATTTTATTAGTTTTTTCAAAAAACCAACTCCTTGTTTCATTAATTTTCTGAATAATTCTTTTGTTTTCAATTTCATTGACCTATGATTTGATTTTGGAGATTTCTTTTCTTCTACTGACATTAGGCTTAGATTGTTCCTCTTTTTCCAACTCCATAAGATGGCTTGTGAGTTTGTTGATGTGCTCTCTTTCTGTTTTTTGAATGTAGGCTTCTAAAGTGATAAATTTTCCTTTCAATCTGCTTTTGCAGTATTCCACAGGTTCTGGTAGCTTGTGTCTTCACTGTTGTTGTGCTGAAGGAAGTTAATGATTTCCTGTTTTATTTCTTCCTGCACCCATCTGTGATTCAGCAGAAGATTGTTTAATTTCCATGCCTTTGTGTAAGGTCGAACGTTTTTGTTAGAGTTGAGTTCCACCCTTAATGCCTTATGGTCTGAGAAGATACAAGGTAAAATTTCAAGTCTTTTGATTCTGTTGATATTTGTTTTGTGTCCCAGGATATGATCAATTTTGGAGAATGTTCCATGGGGTGATGAGAAGAATGTGTGTTCTTTGTCTTTGGGATGGAGTGTTCTATATGCGTCAATCAAGCACAGTTGTTCTAGGGTCTCATTTAAATCTCTTATATCTTTGTTTAATTTCTGTTTAGAGGATCTGTTCAGCTCTGTAAGAGGAGTGTTAAAGTCCCCTGTTATTATGGTATTATCGGATATCATATTGCTCAGACCGAGTAAGGCCTGTTTCAAGAATCTGGGAGCATTTAAATTGGGTGCATAAATATTTAGAATTGAAACGTCATCTTGTTGTATTTTTCCCTTGAGCAATATGAAGTGACCATCTTTGTCTTTTTTTGACTTTAGTTGCTTTAAATCCACATGTATCTGAAAATAAGATTGCAGCTCCTCTTTTCTTCTGAATTCCATTTGCCTGAAAAATTGTCTTCCAACCCTTGACTTGGAGTTTCAATTTATTTTTTTAAGCCAGGTGTGTTTCTTGCAGACAGCAAATGGATGGCTTGTGTTTTTTAATCCCGTCAGCCAATCTATGTCTCTTCAGTGGGGAATTCAAGCCATTAACATTTATTGAGATAGTTGATAAGTGTGGTAGTGCTCTATTCATCTTATTTTGTGAGAGTCCATTGCTTAGTTTTATCTTTTGCATCAATGTGGAGGTTAGGTTCTGTCCTTTAATTTCTGAGTTTTTACTTTGCTGCTGATCCATTATGATGGTCAGGGTGTAGAACAGGTTGAAGTATTTCCTGTAAAGCTGGTCTCTTTGTGGCAAATTTCCTCAATGTTTGTATATCCGTAAATGATTTGATTTCTCCATCAATTTTGAAGCTTAGCTTAGCAGGGTACAAAATTCTCGGCTGGAAATTGTTCTGTTTAAGTAGATTAAAGGTAGATGACCATTGTCTTCTTGCTTGGAAAGTTTCATTAGAGAAGTCTGAAGTCATTCTGATGGATTTGCCCCTGTAGGTCAACTGGCGCTTAGTCCTGGCAGCTTGCAGAATCTTTTCTTTTGTCTTGACTTTGGACAGGTTCATCACAATGTGTCTTGGAGAAACTCGGTTAGAGTTGAGGCGACCTGAGGTCCGATATCCCTCTGAAAGCAGTGTGTCAGAATCTTTGGTGATATTTGGGAAATTTTCTTTTATAATATTCTCTAGTATGACTTCCATTCCTCTGGGGCATTCTTCTTCCCCTTCTGGGATTCCTATAACTTGTATGTTGGAACGTTTCATAAGGTCCCATAATTCTGACAGTGAACGTTCTGCTTTCTCTCTCTTCTTTTCTGCCTCTTTTACTATCTGAGTTATCTCAAGAACTTTGTCCTCTACCTCTGAAATTCTTCTGCATGGTCTAACCTGTTGCTGATACTTTCCGTTGCATCTTTAAGTTCCCCAATTGACTGCTTCATTTCCTTCAGCTCTGCTATATTCTTTCTATATTCTTCATATCGTTCATCTCTTCTTTGTGTCTGTTTTTGGATTTCCTTTTGGTTATTTTCCACTTTATTAGCAGTTTCCTTCATTGTTTCCATCATTTCCTTCATTGTTTTCATTATGTGTATTCTAAATTCCCTTTCTGTCATTCCTAACATTTCTTTGTAGGTAGAATCCTCTGCAGTAGCTACCTCATGGTCCCTTGGAGGAGTTGTTCTGGACTGGTTCTTCATGTTGCCTGGAGTTTTTTGCTGATTCTTCCTCATGAGTGATTTCTTTTATCTGTTTCCTTGCCCTAATTTTCCTTTCATTTCCTCTTGCTCTTTAAGTTTCTGTGCCTGTGGACTAAAGTTTCGATGAGTCCTTTTGGTATAGGACCCGAAGGATGAGAAGGTTGAAAAGCAAGAAGGGATGAAAGAAAGAAGGAAAAAACGAAAAGAAAGTAGAAAAAGGAGAGGGGGTGGGTAAAAGGAATATTGACAAAAAGAAGAGAGGCACAGAAAGAGGGAGACAGAGCACTATAAGTGTACAGTAGGGTACTTTGACACAACCTTATAAACCCCGACCTCTGGGGGTGCCTGGTTGGGTGGTTCCCTTGAGGTCAGCAGCTCTTTGCTAACCTGATCAGACACAGTACCCCACCTCCACCAAGTGGAGAGGAAAGACGAAAATGCTATAAATCAAACCAAAACAAGCAAACAGAAAACTTTACGGGATAAAGTTGGGTGAAAAACCAAATAATAGGGGTAGAAACACAAGCAAAAATGAAGTTCTAGTTATTGAGAAAGGCAGCAATGGGAAATTCTATTTAAACTAGAAAACTGGAGAAAGAAAAGAAAAAATCTGTAGTTAGAAGGTTGAAATTAAAAAACAAAACAACAAGAACGTCAAAATAAAAAACAAACAAACAAACAAACCCCCCCCCAAAAAAAACAAACAAAAACAAAGCAATATATTTATCTTGTTGAATATTGTCTGAGCAACAGGTGGTCTTCTGGGGTATGAAATGTTAATCGCAAAGCTGATACAACGTCCACTGATTTCTCAAACCCCACAGGGTAGATACCCTACGTTTCTCTTCAGCCCTCTTAAAAGGCACTTTAAGCTTCTTAACTTGCTAAGCAGAAGCTTTCCCAGGAAGGTGCTTGTCGCTGGAATCACTGCTGAAGTGGCTATCCACTTACCCAGTGTGCCAAAACCAGTCTCACTCTGCCCCTGAGGGTTAGGGCTGTAAGGCGGCTCAGTCCCTGCTTTTAGGCTGCTCAGTCACTAGGTTACTAGCTCACATCCGATCCTTGCTCTGCAACCCTGAGGGCGGACCTTGTTGGGGTGGTTCTTTCACAATGGCTCCCTGTGGCCCACAGCCAAACACTATTAGCTCCTTCCATCAGGCTCAGCGGCTCGGTCTGGGGCCCTAGACATCGCCCAAAGTTCTCCACACTCCTGCTCAAGCTCTCCCTAAAGCAGTTCAAGTGAGTGCTAAGTCCAAAAACACCAAAACAGTTCACAGGTAAGGCCTTTCTGGTTTGCAGTCTCGCTGCTACTGCACTTACAGCTGTCAGCGGGATTAGACCGATTGAACACACGTGATTACTTGCCGGTTTTCCACTGTTTTTGTCCTCCTCTTTGGGGTCCAGAAGTCTCTCGCTGACTCCCTGTATCCTCAAAGGGATGATTATAGGCAGATCCCATCAGCCAGAGATGCCTGGAGTCTTATCTCCCCAGACTCACGGTGCCCAGATGCAAGGAAGCTGTTACTCGGCCGCCATCTTGCTCTCCCTCAATCCGGTAGTTCTTAAACACACACTTTTTTTTTTTAGAGACAGAGTCTCACTTTATTGCCCTCGGTAGAGTGCTCTGGCATCACAGCTCACAGCAACTTCCAACTCCTGGACTTAGGCAATTCTCTTGCCTCAGCCTCCCAAGTAGAGTAGCTGGGACTACAGGCGCCTGCCACAACACCCTGCTATTTTTTTGTTGTGGTTTGGCCCGGGCCAGGTTTGAACCTGCCACCCTCAGTATATGGGGCTGGTGCCCTGCCTGCTGAGCCACAGGTGCCGCCCAACACCCTCTTTATATTGGTACCTTCTCTGGGTTTAGAGCTCATTTTTTCCCCCTTCAGTTTTTGCCAGGAGGGCTTCCTATTGTTGCTGTCCACCCTCTTACCTTCCCTTTGTCCCAGTGTAAGGTTAGATGAGAGCCACTCTCATCACACCTTAGAATTTTATTAATAATTCCTTCCGCTAATTCACAAAATCGAGGAAAAAGTCATAGCCAAAAAAGGCAGTTTGTTTTCATAATTCCTTCTGACTCAAATATGAATATTTTCCCTAAAATGTTTTATCCACCTTTTCATTAGAAAATCCCCTTATATTTCACCCATATTCTTTACCCCAAACCCAAGGCCTTGTTCCCTGGCTGGTGCTTCCTGGAATCCTAGGGTGCTTAGGGTTGGGTCTTCCCTCCCTCAAATCTCAGATTTCCCATATGACAACCTGCAGAAAAACATGTCATCATAGGTGTTAATGAGCCACAATGGGGCTTATTTTCAGAATATGATCCTCTGTGCTTCTGTCATATTTTAAGTTCTGTTACCTCTCAGCGCTGCACCATTTGATCAGAAGGTGCGCTACTAGGGTGGGGAGACACTCAGAATCTCCTTTCAGGCTATCTGTTTTACTCCTCGGTGGTTTTAGTATTAAGAAAGGTTGCTTTTAGCTCAGCGCCTGTAGCTCAGTTGAATCCATCCAACATTTAAAGGATACTTACTGTGTGCTGGGTAATGGTATCCCAAAGATGAGTGTCAAATCTTACTCCCTGGTAGTCAGATGGTACAGACATACATGAGCAGAATATTCGAGTGTGATATGACAGTGCTAAGATAAAAAAGCATGTATAGGTTCCAAATTCTGTTTGGCCCTCATAATTACAGCTAAAAAGCCGGCTTCCACTGTTCTTCTCTAGAGCAGCTGTCCATTTGGTTTGTATTTTGTATAAACTCTTTTCTGAGATTGCTAGGGTGACTCCTATGCCTCTCCATACTCTCACTAAAAACCAATGTTTGTTTGAAATTAGCCCTGTGGAGAAATTTAACTGTAATAGTCTACTATTACTAGTTTTTTTTCTCTTTGACCTCGCTTTCTTGGTTCCTGTTAATTTGGTTATGTAATCACCTCCTTAACAGTTGGCAACAGCAATTCTGCTGTCTTTGGAGAAACTGTATACAGTTGAGTAGTGGAAAATTTTATGGAAAATTTTAATATTCCTAGAAGCTGTTTTAGATCTTTTCCTTCTTCTCAGTAGTGCAACCTCAAGCATCTTACTTTCCCATCTGTTTTTCTCATGGAGGAAGTTGAGAAAGAAGACAGACATTCATTTAAAGGTTACTGTGTACCTGACGAAGTGCTAGGCATATTTCAAATCTTTCAGCCTCTCTGAGGTAGGTGAAGAGAAAACTTCTGACCTATTAGTTTAACTTGGTTATGGTCAAACATTTAGTGAGTAGACTGGCAGTTAGATTAGATTTCCAAGTACGAGCACCTATATCCTTACAGGTCCTCCTCTTGTAGCTGGAAGTCTGTAGAATGGATCATGCAACATTGTTTTCTACGGATGTGTTAGAACTCTTTCTGCTGAGAGAGAATTCATACACACTAGCTCAGGCAAAAAAGGATATTTATTGGTTTATGCAACTGAAAATTCTAGTAGATTGGGCTCAGATGGTATCATCAGGACTTTGTAGCTCTCTCCATGAGGTAGACATGATGGCCACAGGAAGCTCGAGCTTAGAAATCTCCATGGAAAAATACATTCGCTTCTGGACCTCTAAAATAAGGGTCCTATGGAAGACTCAAGGGCTGGAGTTGTGTGCCCTCCTCTCTGGGAGGCCCCACCGGAACCACACATGGATGGGTTCCTCTGAGGGAAGAGGAGTTGCATTATCAATCAGGGAAGGGGTGCTGAGCAGGAAAAAGCAACCGATGCCCACTTTAGGATGGGAGTTGAATGTTCTGAATCTGAAGTTGCAAACTAGCAGCTTATGGGTGAATGTAGTTCAAGGACACATTTTGTTTACCCTATACAGTGATTTTTTAAAATGTATTTTAGTTTTAGTAGACTTAGGCGATACAAGAAATTTTTTGTTACATGGATGATTCGTACAGTGGTAAAGTTAGGGCTTTTAGTGTATTTGTCACCCAAGTAGTGTATATAGTGCCTAACAAGTAATTTTTATCTCTTCCCACCTTCTGAGTCTCAAATGTTTATTATAGCTCTCTGTATGACCATATAGACCTATAATTTAGTTCCCAGTTAAAAGTAAGTACCTGTGGTATTTGTTTTTCTGTTTCTGGGATACTTTACTTAGGATAATGGTCTTCAGTTCCATCCAAGTTGCTACAAAAGACATTATTTCATCCTTTTTTATGACTAAGGAGTATTCCATGGTGTGTGTATATGTGTGTCTGTGTGTGTCACATTTTCTTTATCCACTCACCAGTCAGTGGGCACTTAGGTTGTTGATTCCATACCTTTGCAATTGTGAATTGTGCTGTAGTAAACATATGAATGCATGTGTCTTTTTTGGTAAAACATATTTTTTTCCTGTAGATACATTGAATGGTATGTCTACTTTTAGTTCTTTGAGGAATCTCTATACTGTTTTCCATAGAAGTTGTACATTTAATAATTAATATTCCCACTAACAGTGTGTAATTGTTCCCTTTTTACTACATCCATGGCAGCATCTATTGTTTTTTGACTTTTTAATAATAGCCATTCTCAGCGGGGTTAATTAACGTTAGTATTTCACTGTGGTTTTATTTTGCATTTCCCTGATGATTAGTCATGCTGAGCATTTTTTCGTATATTTCTTTGGCCATTTGTATAGCTTTTGAAAAATGTCTGTTAATGTCTTTGCCCACTTTTTAGTGTGGTTATTTGTTTTTTTCTTACTGATTTGTTTGAGTTCTGTGTAGATTTTGTATATTAGTCATTTGTTGGATACATATTTTGTGAATATTTTTTTCTGTAGGTTGTGTCTTTACTCAGTTGATTATTTCTTTTGTTTTCACACAGTATTTTGGGAAAAAAATATGCAAGTATTTTCAGGAAATCTCATCTAAACATCTAGATTTTTTGACTTTTCTTAAATAATTGAAAGATGTGGAAACATTGGGCCAAATTCCTATGCTTGGTGAGCTAGCTGGCTGGCGCTGAGTATGGGTCCTTCCTTTGGATGCTTCTTCACTAGCCTGCCTCATTCATTTTCAAAAACTGATGAGAATCTCAGGGCAGTTGAGGGTATGAGTCTTGCTCTGAGCTGTGCTCATTTCCCTGGCAAAGTAATTAGGGTGTTATTCCAGGTGTAATTGTAGGTTCTGCTTGAGTCTTGGCTGACTTCATTTTATGCTGATATTCACTATTTATATGTAGTCCTTGTCATAAAACTGTATTAATGATAATAATTCTGTGAAATTAGAAAATAAAATAGACTGTTGAAACAGCCTAGATTTGTATGTATGTGGCTGGGGAATGGTCTTTGGGGTTTGTGTCTGGCAGAATTCTTGGAGGCATTATAGGTTCATTGCATCCAGTTTCCCATTTAAATATGCTTTTATGTGTTTGGGAATGTATTTCTATCCTGTTTAATAGATGTTTAGGATACAAGAAATGTTTCTTTTAGGATACAAGAAAAAATCATCTAACACAAGAAAATTGTATCCTATAAGAAAATTGTCTTATATCCTATATATTTTTCCTTAGGGAAATAGCAAGCCATAACCAGAAAGACTAAGTTGTGAAGTTAGAAATTCCTGGTCACACCTGCATTTTGATATTAGAAAAGTGATGTTATGTAGGCTGTGCACAGTGCCCGCATGCTTTGCTTATGTCCACTGGGTGCATCTTTTGTAATTCTTTACTTGGTAATAACTTAGGTAAACTGAGGGAGTAAGTGGAGGAAGAAGGAGAAAATAGAACATTTTGGAGAAAATGAAGAAGACTGAGGAATGAAGTGTGACTTGTTGAAGGAAGGAAATATATTGCTTACAAGCACTGCCCTTGGGAAAGATAATTCTGTTGGCAGTAAAAAGAAGTGTAAGATCTCAAGGAGAAAGAATTAACTTATCTAACGCAAAAACGTGGGATGGGAATTTGAGGAAAGAAGAGGTCAGTTCAGACCAAATAGGATCATTGCTCTACTTTCTTACCTTCTCTAGAAACCTCCCTATCTTCCAGTGAGTAAAGTGTGCAGAATTGTTAGAGTTGGGTAGCAAGTTGGGTACATATTACCTACTACATTCCTTGCACTTACAAGAGTTGACAACTCTTACAAGAGTCGTGGAAGGTGGGAGGTGGTGGAGGAAGTATGTAGGATATGAAATCCCATTACCTTATCATTTCCAAACTATGAAGATTGTCCAGGTTACTATTTAATCTTTTGTTGTATACAGATGCTCCTCGATTTATTGGGCTGCTTCCCAATGAACCTATCATGAGTTGAAAACATTGTAAGTTGAAAATGTATTTAATACACCTAACCCTACTGGATATCATAGTTTAGCTTAGCCTACTTTAAAGTGCTCAGAAACACTTCTATTAGTTTACATTTGAGCAAAATCATCTAACACAAAGCCTAGTCAATAATAAAGTGTTGAATATCTTGTGTAATTTGTTGAATACTGTAACAAAAGTGAAAAACAGAATCATTATATGGGTACTTTAATGTACAGTTTCTCCTGGATGTATGTATATTAACTTTTGCATAATTGTAAATTGAAAAGATTGTACATCAAACTATTGTAAATTGGGGACTATCTACATTTAGTCTTCTTTAGAAAGGTTATAAAACACAAATCAAGCAGGCAGCTTTTTTTTTTTTTTTTTTTTTTTTTGAGGCAGAGGCTTGCTCTATAGCTTGGGTAGAGTGTAGCTTACTTCAACCTCAAACTCCTGAGCTCAAGCCATCCTCCTGCCTCAGCCTCTTAAGTAGCTGGGACTACAGGCATGTGTTATGACACCCAGCTAACTTTTCTATTTTTTAGTAGATACAGGATGTCACTCTGCTCAGGCTGGTCTCAAACTCCTGAGCTGAAGCAGTCCTCCTATCTTGGCCTCCCAGAGTGCTAGGATTATGCACAGCCTCAAAGCAAATGCTTTGATGTAATGTTCTGAGCCGTGGATCCTACTTTTAGTGTAGGGTACCTGTGTAATATAATATTCCCTTATGATTTGTTCTCTTTCTATAAAGTTGGTGGTAATAACTCCTCTTTCATTTTTGAGTTTAGTAACTTGATTCTAAAGAACCAATTTTTGGTTTGTTGGTATTCTCTATTGTTTTTCTGTCATCTTTTTCTTTTCATACACCAATTTTTAGTCATTTTCTTTCTTCTGCTTGCTTGGGAATTAATTTGCTATTTTTTTCTTGTTTCTCATGGCAGAAGTTTAGATTATTTATTTGAAAACTTTTTCTTTTTTAGTATAGGCATTTATAGCTATAAATTTCCCACTAAGCATACTTTTGCTGTATCCCACAAATTTTAGCATGTTTTTGTTTTATTCATCTCAAAGGGATTTTAATTTTGCTGTAATTTATTGTTTGTCTCCTTGGTTATTTGAGTATATTGTTTAATGTCTACATATTTGTGATTCTCCAAGTTCCTTTTGTTATCAATTTCTGTTTTCACTCCATGTTATTAGAGAACATACTTTGTTGTGACTCAAGGGCTTTCATATTTATTGAGACTTGTTTTATGGCCTGACCTAACACGAAGAATGTTTGTATGAACTTGAGAAGACTATATCTTATGCTGTTACTGAGTAGAGTACTCTTTTGATGTCTGTTAGGTCTAATTGGCTTGTAGCATTATTCAAGTCTTCTATTTATATCATTTGTACAGTTTTTCTATCCATTTTTGAAAGGTAAGTATTGAAGTTGAACCGTCTATTTCTCCCTTCAGTTTTGTCTGTTTCTGCTTCATGTCCTTAAGGCTCTATTGATATACATATATCTCACATCTTCTTGATGTAGTAAACATTTTGTCATAAAAATATGCCTTTCTTCTAGTAACAATTTTTGTCTCAAAGTATATTTTTTATGATTTAATGTAGCTACTTCATCTCTCTTTTGATTATTGTTTATATGACATATGGTTTCCCCCTTTTAAAAAACTTTTAACCTATGTGTATGTTTGAATCTAAAGTATCTTTTAGTCTTTTGTAGGCTGCATTTAGCTAGATTTTTTAAATCTTTTCTATCAATCTTTGCCTTTGGTTGGAATATTTAATCCCTTTATACTTAATTACTGATAATGTATGTAGGATCTGTGGCTGTCATTTTGCTATTTGTTTTCTATATGGCATCTTTCTTTTGTTCCTTTTTATCCTCATTACTGTCTTCTTTTTGGTTAAATAGATACTTCCTAGTGTACCAGTTCAATTCTCTTGTTTTCTCTTTTGCTGTTGTTTTTTTGGGGGGTTTTTGCAGTTTTTGGCTGGGGCTGAGTTTGAACCCGCCACCTCTGGAATATAAGGCTGGTGCCCTACTCCTTTGAGCCACAGGCACCGTCCCTCTTTTGCTATTTTTAAAGTTATATTCTTCACACTTATAGTAAGATTATTTAAAATAGCTGACTTTAAGTCTTTGTCTTAGTAAGTCCAATATTGGGCGTCTTCAGAGATGGTTTCTGTTCATTGCATGCTTTGTAATTTTCTCTTGAAAACTGAAATTTGTAGAATATAATGTGTCAATTCTGGAAATCTGATTGTTGTTTTTTGTTTCTTTAATGACATTTCTGAACTAATTCTGTAAAGTCTGTATTATTTATCTAGTCACTGATGTTTCATATTGGTTAACTGAATGGTCAATTAGTGATTAGACTAAAAATTCCTTAAATGCCTGAATTAACAAAACTCCCAGTCTTTGCCACTGGGCTTCTTGTTTGTATTAATCTGTGCTTTCAGCACCCAGCTAGGCAGTTGGTAACTCTGCCTTAGTCTTCCCTTCCTGCTTGTGAAGAGCCTCCAGGTCAGCCTGAAAGCTTGGGGCCTCCCAGGCCTCTTCTTTCCTGAGCATGTCCACAGCCCTGGGAGCAGGTGCATAGTCCTATAGATGCGTGGCCTTCAAGATTCCCAGGAATATGTTGGAGCTTTTCAAATCCTGTATGCACAGGCAGCTGTGAAATTATTCTTTTCTCTGTAATTATTTTTAACAAAGGCTTTTGGCTAGGAGTAGTGGCTCTCACCTATAATCCTAGCACTCTGGGAGGCCAACGCAGGAGGAGCTCAGGAGGAGACCAGCCTGAGCAAAAGCCTCGTCTCTAAAAATACCTGGGCAGAGCACCTGTGGGTCAGTGGTTAGAGTGCCAGCCCTGTACACTGTGGTTGGCTGGGTTTGAACCTGGCCTGGGCCTGCTAAACAAGAAAAAAAGAAAAGAAAGAAAAGAAATCTTTAGGCTGGGTGTGGTGGCTCACGCCTGGAATTCCAGCACTTGGGAGGCCGAGACAGGTGATTGCTTGAGTTCATGGGTTCGAGACCAGCCTGAACCAGAGCGAAACTTCATCTCTAAAAAATAACCAGGCATTGTGGGGGGCACCTGTATTCCCAGGTACTCGGGTGGTTGAGGCAAGAGAATCACTTGAGCCCAAGAATTTGAGGTTGCTGTGAGCTATGATGCCATGGCATTCTATTGAGGGCAACAAAGTGAAACTGTGTCTGAAGTGGCTCCCCCCTTTCGCCCCCACACAGAAAAAACAAAGGCTTTTCATCAGACAAGCTCAGAATTAAGCTAAATAAGGACAGCCTTGCAATTGGTATCTTCCAGGGAACTGCCAGACTCTGCATATAATGACAGTTTTTTTGGAATCCAGCTTTACAGATGTTCCAACCTATTCTGCTCCCTCTGGTGGGTGCCAGGCCACTAGTTTTCACTCTGATTGTAAGCTGTTGGTTTTTGAGGCTACTATAGAACTGGAGAAGAGGAGATAGGAAGGGTGCAAGTGAAAATACCCCAAAGCTTATTGTTCTTTATAAGATTTAACCATTTATCTTGAATAAATACTCTCTGTATTAGTGTAAGTCTTTGGTAAATTTTCAGAGTTCTGAAAAAGTTAGTTCTGAGACTTTGGGCCAATTTTTTGGTTGCTTTTATGGTAGAGGGAGTTTTCAGATGTCCTTACACACTCCCATTTTTGCTAATGTCTACCTATGGAATAATTTTAAACTTGGAATCAGGCTCCTGCTTTTCAACTTAGTGTCCTTTGATTTGGGCTTGACCAGTTAACCAATAAATCTAAGCTTTTATTTCCTTATCTCAAAAATGAGAGTATTTATTTTGGAATTATAGTAGAGATTAAGCAAGATAATACATTTAACAATGAACAGGATAGAAATAACCTATAAACCACTGTCAAATGGAAGGATACATAAGAAGATTAAAAGGTAAAATGGAAAAAAAGATTGTATCACTCAGGCTTGCTGTATTTATAGAAGCAGAGCTTCTTTGAGTATTTTGGGGAGCAAGCTGTTTACTAAAGGAAGTAGCTTATAGAAATTGGGAAGAGCTGGGGAAATGAAGGTGTCAGGGAAAGAGTCATTTAAAGCATTGGCAGTAATTGATAAATCAGGACTTACAAGGGAATCCAGGAAGCCAAGTGAATGAAACCATGGAGGGGAGTTGTGGAGAGGTCTGTGAAAAGCTGCTGCATCTATGTGGCTCCAGCCCTGAGAGTCCACAGCAAAACTTCCATAGGGGCTGGGAGTGCCGTTGGTCCCCAGGGCCAGCAACTGGAAAGATGAGCTAGATACATAAAACAAGGACAAGCTGGGGTGTGCAGAATGCCTCATCAGATTGACCAGGAAAGCTTCCCAAGAGTATAGGCTGTGGCTTTACATCTACTTTTCAAATCCCTGATAAATTCTCTTCTGGGCAATTCTAACATGAAGTCAGAAGGAAATGGGGTTTTAGGAAAACATAGTTTCCAGTTTAAGCAAGTGGACTAGGTAGCATAGTCCAGTATACATGACCAGGCAGGGGTTTAGACCTTCACCTTGGAATTTACTTACCTGGAAAGTAGTAACCTACTAGCAGGTACAGAGTATTCTGTATTTTGTGTTACATAAGGAAATGTTTATGATACGGGGGAAACTCTGAAAGCTTTCTTTGTTTAGATAATGAGTCATTCTTAGATATAAAATTAAATATTTAACTTACAAACCTTGCTTTATTTAATAGTTAGGTCTTAGAGGTAATATATGGAATGAATTTTTGTAAATTGAACATTTTCTTAATAACAAGTTAGAGTGTAAAGCACCTGATTTTTTTCCAGCTGGGTTTTGGCTGACATTGGCATGGAATTATTTTATTTTATTTTCTTGAATCTTGCTAGTGTGGTATTATCAAGTTCATAAGATGGTGAGATAATCAGGGTCCCTGCAGATTAACTGTATCATTAAGTCCATGTAATTCTAAGGTAAGATAAGGACAACTGTCGTTCCTATGCGGGGGAAAGGCCAGTGCATCTGGTGTTAGCTGGTTACTGGGCAGAGACAAGCACGTTTCTGTCTCAGTACTGTTTCCCCTGTGATGCTCCAGCGGAGATCATGTCTGGAATAGTAGCTATAATTAGAGCCATCACTATGTTAAGTTCAGAATTTTCCATGGCACTTTCCAGGACACATTTGTATTCTGCTCAGTTTAAGTGGATACGTTACTCAATATACAGGTCTAATTCACTATGTGTTCAGGAACCAGGGAAGTAACCACCGGGTGGGTTCAGAGACTTACTAGGCCTACCAGGGGATGGGTTGACTACTATAACCAATTCACTCATCATGTGATGTTTCTGGGTCCCAAAGGATTAGGATTAACTAAGAGCTAGCCCTAAAAAGGTAAGGTCGTCTTTTTTCCCCCAGGATGCAATTATGTGGCAAATGGCTACCTTTACTTTTAGAGAAGACTGGGGAAGAAGAGTTATGATATATACTTATTATATTAGTGCAGGGTCCTTCCTCAATGGTATTGGCATCTTCTTTATTTCTATTTAAGAGCTTCTGAGTCTGTGAAGTGACTCTGGTATAGGAATTGAATGAGAGAAATCTTTCTGTGGAGACTCAGGTGCGGCATCTGGTCTCCAAACCCAATTTGGGGGATTTTTGTGTGTATGTGTGTTTTTTTTTATGTTAAACAGATTGAGTTTGAACTTCACTGGCTGTCTATCTAATTTGGTCCTGAAGCTTCATGATTGATGAGTTAAGATACATGCTGGTCCAGCCACTCTAATTATCATTCTGGCCGTGCCTACTGCAAGGAACTAGAACTGTGGGGTTTTTTTGTTGTTTGTTTGTTTGTTTAATTAAATCATAGCTGCGTACATTGATATAATCATGGGGCATCATACACTAGCTTCACAGACCATTTGACACATTTTCATCACAATGGTTAACATAGCCTTCCTGGCATTTTCCCAGTTACCATGCCAAGACATCTTGCTTCCAGGTTCAGTGTTATCAGCAAGTCTCTACCATGCTAGGTGCTAATCATCCCTATTGAAAACAGGAAGGCCGTTTCAACAGAAGGATCTCCCCAGTTTTTCCCCAGCTTACGTAGGACATATACTACAGCACTTTTCAAAAATACCGGTTTCTCCATGTACAGTGTATTTTTCCAAGCCAAGGTGAAGGGAATATTCCCTGGGCTTTCTTGAGGGACATTGTTAGGGGTGGGGAAGCAGGTTGATAAATTAACAACAGCCTTTTTGTTCTAAGTTGTTGGAGTCTTTCCTCCACGTTACACCAAGGAATTTCTGGCATCTCAACTTTGTTTAGTTTTGGCCACATTTGAGTCCAGGTTTTAGTCAAGCAGTTGAGCAGAGAATTTAGAATCATCCCCAGCTGCTTGAGTTAGCACTGTGAATCAAAAATTTTGATGAGTATCTAAATTTAGCCTGATTTAAATTACGATCCTTTTTCTTCTCTGGTCTAGCACTTTTGGAATCCCTTTTACTACATGGTCCCAAGGTTTTCCCTCTATAATTTAGCAAAATCTTGCTGTTCTTTGTGTGTGGGTTTATTTATATGTCTAGAGGCAATGAGGGATGGAAGGGAATGGTCACTCTTAATTTGTTTAAGCAAGGTGCCAGTCTTACCTGATGGAGGAGGGATTCCTGTGCTGGTATAGAGACCCCAGTAGCTCTGGGGGCTATTTCTGTTACTCAAACCATCTAGATATCCCCATTTAAATTCTTGGATCCTGCTCTTTCATAATCAATGCCTTCTTCTCCCCCTGACCAGGATGAAGAAACTGGTATTAGACCTACCTTCTTGCTTTAAACAACGGTTACAGTACTATTGCTATGTAACAAAACCTACTCAAAGCAGTGGCTTCAAACAGCAGCAGTCATTTGTTTCTCTCTCCTGGTTTTAGTGGAACCCCTCATACCCTTGCAATCACATGGTGGCTGGAGCTGGGACAGCAAGGGGGCCAGTTGAGCTGGGGCTGACTGGGAAACTCTCTTGCCTCATCTGATCACAAGGCCTCTCTGTGCGATCCTCCACATGAATTGGCCTGGGCTTCTGCACAGTGTGGCGACCCCAGGGCAGTAAGGTCACTCACTATCCGGTCAGGGCCCCAGGTGAGCGTTCCAAGAGAACGAAGCAGAAGCTGAATGGCCTTTTGTGGCCCAGCTTTGAAAGTCACGCAGCATCACTTTTACCAAAGTCCCAAGCCCACCAGAGCAATCATTAAAGGATGATAAAATAATGTATAGCTAAAAGCCACAGAGGAAATAAAAAGGAAAGCTAAAGCATATTTGATTAATCCAGTGAAATGCCTTAACTTTCACATAGAAGTAGTGAAACTGAATCCACCCTGGGCAGTCATTCAGCAATCCTGCAAGAACTGTATCTACCTACATTTGATTTGACTATACCAGCTTAACACCTTCAAGGGAAAACAATTTTAAATAATCACAGAAATTCTCTGGGTCTCTGACCTTGAAGATTTGAAACACTGTCATTTTCTTTCTTTGAGTTGTCCAGTGAACTTGGGAACAGCAATTAATCTCACAGTTGTATTCCCTCAGAACGTCCACAGAAAATCCTGTCACTCAATATACAAGCCTTGCTTTCGGTCGGTGCTTTAGGCTAAGTCACCACAGGTGGTAACTTAAGCGATTCTTTCATCACTGGATATCATGGACTACCAGTGTTTCCTCCCTGCTCATTACTACAGCCTCTGTCTTCAAACCCAGTCCCGTCAGATACCAATCACAAATTAGCTTTTCCCCCAGGGGTACATGGCTTATCCAGTTACTATAATGGTCTCTGTTTAATTATAGACCTCAGAATTCACTGAAAATGACCAAAGCAGAAAGGAATTTATTAAATAAATTAGCCTTCAGAATTTCTGACATGGTGTGCCTGTCATGTCAATAGGGCCAGGCCATCAAGAGAAATTTCTTTAATCACACTGTAAGATTATTTTAGCAAAAATTCCACCTTGGCTACAGTGTGTTATACATAACTTTGGTTGAATATATCTCTTCATAGGTGACTTTATAGAGTTTTGGTTAGATATACTAATATCTAACTGTATCATTTGTGAATAGAGGAATTCCATCACTTTATTCTAAAACTGTATGTTTATTCTGGCTATCTTGGACTTAGAATTATTTTCCCTTAGAAACTTTTATAAATTTTGGTTCTATTTTTAGGCCAGGCTTAAAAGCACATACATAACCCATACCGTATGAGAAATACAGAAGAGCCAGCATCCAAAGACACTATCAGGAGCACAGCCCTCTTTTAAAAGATTTCATAAAAATTAGACTGCTCAACAATTCTAGGTATGTCCAGCTTTAAGAAAATCAAATATGTGCACTTTCAGATGGCCGGTGTATGTATGTTAGGGACTTTAAAGTCTCATGTAACCACCACAGAATGGCTTTCCTGGATCTGTACATCCGTTTTGGCAATGATGACACCACTGCTGTTTACGTGAAGGTGTGGGAGATGCAGAGCAGAGCTGCTACTATGCTTCTTGCTCTCTGTTGAAATTTATCAGAAATAGGGTGGGGGACGTGGGTGGTAGCAAGCACAGAATTCACTCGAGGGATGCAGTGACTTCAAATTGTGGACATAGGAGAATTAATACCCAGATCTGTGCAGTGCATTGAGGATGATTGATTGATTGATTGATTGAGACAGAGTCTCACTTTGTCGCCCTCAGTAAAGAGCTATGGCATCGCAGCTCACAGCAACCTCCAACTCTTGGGCTTAGGCGATTCTCTTGCCTCAGTCTCCGGAGTAGCTGGCAGTAGCTGGGAATACAGGCACCCGCCGTAATGTCCAGCTATTTTTTGTTGCAGTTGTCACTGCTGTTTTAACTGGCTGGTGCCGGGTTTGAACCCGCCACCCTCAGTATATGGGGCTGGCACCCTACCCACTGAGCCACAGGAGCCTCCCATGGATGATTTTTAATTTCCATGGTGAATGGACTATCTGGAGTCAGGTCTAGTGTTGGCAAGTTTTATCTGTGAGGTAAGATGTAGTTTGGTTAAGAGGTAGATTTTAGGGCCAGGTGCAGTGGCTCACACCTGTAATCCTAGCACTCTGGGAGGCTGAGGCAGGTGGATTTCTTGAGCTCAGGAGTTCATGACCAGCCTGAGCAAAAGCAAGACCCCATCTCTACTAAAAATAGAAAAACTACTGTGCATAGTGGTACACGCCTATAGTCCCAGCCTTGGAGGCTGAGGCAAGAGGATTGCTCAAGCCCAAGAGTTTGAGGTTGCTATAAGCTATGATGCCATGGCACTCTACCGAGGGCAACAGAGAGACTTTGTCTCAAAAAAAAAAAAAAAAAAAGATTTTTAGCAATGCCTATTAAATTGTACCCTCCTCCTTCTTTTATAAATTTCTCAGCAATCTCAGGATCCCCACCCAAACCATTTTTAAAAAGGAAACACATACTTTTCATTGTTGTTGGGTAGAGGCGAATTAAAAGTGCTGCTCTAAGTAATGGTCACATAGTGACACCTGGAGCAGGGTACTTGGGCGCCATATGGGTCTACCTGACACTGTGAAGTAAGCCTCCCCTGGTGCCTTTCCTTGAGGATTCCAGGGAGCCCGTGAAGCAGTGTTCACCTTTTATGCCTCCTGCTTCTCTTTCTCTTGTCCCATAGAGGTATACCTCTTTAGTTGTGCTTTGCTTTATTGCGTTTTACAGGCACTGCACTATTTTTACAAATCGAAGGGTTGTGTCAACCCTGTGTTGAACAGGAATTCTGGTGCCACTTTTCCAACAGCATGTGATCATCTCATGTTTCCTTGTCAGCATTTTTTAACAGTGAAGTATATTTTAGTTTGTACACATTGTGTTTTTAGACCTAAGCTATTGGACACTTTAGAGACTGCAGTATAGCGTAAACAACTTTATACAGACTGAGAAAAAAGTGTGGTTGATTTGCTTTATTATGATATTTTCTTTATTGTGGTAGTCTGAACCAAAGCTGCAGTATCTCTAAGATACATCTTTATTTATTTTCTATTGGTCCTCTCTTATTCAGCCTGTGTCCTAAATGCATGACATAAATAATTCCAAACCTGCAAAATAAAACTTTGGATTGTGTGAAATAAAAGATGCATGTGTGCTAAAAAAATAGCCATAGTCACTATTAAGCAATATTTAATTATTTCTGTTGTTTCTAGGCAGAAGAAATCCTTAGGCAAGAGCTGGAGAAAAAAGAAACCCCAAGTTTATACTGTCTGCTTGGAGATGTTCTTGGAGACCACTCTTGTTATGACAAGGCCTGGGAGTTGTCGCGGCACCGCAGTGCCCGTGCTCAGCGCTCTAAAGCCCTCCTTCACCTCCGGAACAAGGAGTTCCAAGAGTGCGTGGAATGCTTCGAACGCTCTGTGAAGATTAATCCCATGCAGGTTAGACATTTCATAAATCCCTCTAACCCCCCAACACCCCCTCTAAGGGCTTGCATGCTTCTGTGGATTTGATCTTACTAAATGAGCATGGATTTTCTGTCCTAATGAGAGGTGAGCCTATGTTTGAGAGCTAAGAACTTAGTCCCTGATATACTTCTTGCTTGTCACCAAAAGTAGACATGTAGGTTTTCTCTTACTCGCTTTTCTGTTGCTTTAAATTTTCTGTCTCATTTTGTTATTTCTTTCTCTTCTCTGTCCTGAACTCAGATGAGGCTATTAAAATTAGGTGCTGGCTGGACACGGTGGCCCAGTGGCTCACACTTGTAATCATATTACTCTGGAAGATCAAGGAACGAGGATTGCTTGAGATCAGGAGTTCGAGATCAGCCTGAGCAAGAGCGAGACCCTGTCTCTACTAAAAATAGAAAAACTAGTCAGGTGTGGTGAGCAGCTTTAGTTCTAGCTGCTCTGGAGACTGAGGCAAGAGGATCACTTGAGCCCAAGAGTTCGAGCTTGCTGTGAACTATGATGCCATGGCACTCTACCCAGGATGACAGAGTGAGACTCTGTCTTAAAAAATAAACAAACAAACAAAAGAATTATCTGTCAATAGTGCCAGAATTAAGGAACCCTGCTATAACTTGGTTATCACTATAGTTTTGAGGGGTAAAAAATAGAACTCAATATCACATTATTCAAATTTTGCTTTTACAGAAAGCTGTATTATGCTTATCTTAGTAGACTGAAGTTTATCTAACCACAGCTACAGCGAGAGTGGGGGAAATGAATTATCTTCCTTAGCCTGCCTCAGTCTCAGTGAAATCAATGCCGGGATCTCACAGACATGACTGTTCTCTCGGGTGCACGGTCTGTTCTCAACGTATCGTTTTCCTCCTGGGCACTTCTTAGTCTCTCTTGCTGGCTCCTAGAGGTGCCCGAAGGATTCAGTCCATGGACCCTGTCTTTGTGGACACTTCCTCCCTCATCTGGTGGGTAAAGAAAGCCTTGGAAATAGCAAAAAGGGGTGTGTATGTGTTGAGGGATGGCAGGGGCTGCTAAAGAGACTCGTTTTTTTCAGAGTGAAAAGAAGTAGGGCAGTTACAGGGGTAATGCTAGACCAGAGCCAGGTTGTGAAGTCTTAAATATGAGGCTAAACTGTTTGGCTTTTTATTTGGCAGATAGGGAGCCATTGAAGGGGCTGATTTGTTTGGGGCTTTGTTTTAAATTCAGGAATGTGCATTAGGAGGTAATTTAGGAATATTGTTTTGGCAGCGCTGGCTGCAGGGATATAGACGCAGGCAGTTAGGAGACTGTACTGCTAGTCTGGTGTTGGCCATGCCAGTCATCAGTGTGGGAGGGGCAAGAGGAAGGAAGGAAGGAAGGAAGTGAAGGAAGTCGTGAGGGAAGACTTGACAAGGCTTGATGGTCTCATTATATAATTTAGAATTAATTACTTCGATAGACAAAGAAATGGCAATTGCTTAAAGCGGAGTTACAGAATAAACAGATGTTATGTGAGGATATTTTGCAGCTTGTCATATGGATCCAATTCAGGCAGGCTGTGAGACATGCCAAAATATGCAGGCATTTGATGCTGCAGTTGTATAGAACTACTACAAGATGCAAATTTGAACCCCACAGACTTATTTTAACTTGGGAATGCAGTTTGAGCTGCCTCTGAGGAAGGAGATTCCTACAGGCTGTGTTGTCTCCTTAAATCCCACAATAAAGGCAGGAGAGAAACATGGAATTTAAAAAATTCTTTATTTTTTCAGAGATGATCCAAATTATTTGGAATTATCTCTTAATTACTTGGAGATATCCAAAGAATTAGGTGCAATATCAAAATGTAGACAAACTGTAAGTGGTATTTGAAAAGCTTTTTGTATATCTTAATGATTCTCTAAAATCAAATTGGTATAAGAATAGTTGTATCTGAAAAGGGTTGGGGAAAAAAAGAGATGGGCCATTTCTTGTCATCTTTTAGATTTAAGCACATTGTAAGGTGAGAGCTCAAATAAAAAACAAAGAGCTCTTGTAAGGTGAGAGCTCAAATTTAAAAAGTGAGAACTATTAAAAAGTAGGAGTGTTTGGTCTTATGTCAGGGATGGGCTGCAAAACTCAGGATTTTGTCTATAGTACATTTGTTAGAGAACCAGAAAACATGTACCATTTACATTGTGCTTTTGAGATTGCTAGCTATCATTCACTTATACTTAATTGTTTCCTTTTCCCAAGTGGCTTCTGAAACTACTAAATTTCAGCCTTAGGCTTCTGCGGTTTGGGGGTTGTTGGAAGCTGAAGGAAGTGGGAAGAAAACCTAACCAAATCTCCTAGGCAGGATTTTGTAGACAAAGGCTCAGAATTAAAATATTCATTCTTATTCCTATTCTTAGATAATTGTTATTCCCACTGCCTGCTAGTTGTATGCAAAAAAGTAAAAACAAAGAAATTGCTTAGCTATCAAACTAGCATGTGTACTGCTGAGAAAGGAAAATGTTACTTCTTATCAATTTTTCTATCTCCTTTCCTACATCCATGCATGTTTCCCTTATATAGTCAGTTCCCTCCCCCTTATAAAAAATTATTTTCCTTGACCCTCCTCCTTAATCAACTGGTCACTCACCTGCATGAGGCTGTATGAAATTACTGACAGTATTTTATATAGCCTCATGAAGGCAATATATAGGCATACCTCAGAGATATTACAAGTTCAGCAGTGGACCACAATAATAAGTGATATCACTATAAAGTGCTTCAAGTCATACAAACTTTTTGGTTTCCTGGTGCATGTAAAAGTTATGTTTTACATTGTAGTTCATTAAGTGTGTGACAGCATTATGTCTAAAAAGCAGTATACTTACCTTAATTAAGAAGTACTTTATTCCTAAAAAATGCTGATGATCATCTGAGCCTTCAGCTAGTTGTAATCTTTTTGCTAGTGGAAATTATTAAAACGGAATGTAATTGAGAAGGTCTATAACTTAGCAGCATCTAAATGTGTTAAAACATGATAAAGAATCATAAATATACAACTTATTTGATGACTTTGTCTTTTAAAAATATTTATTGAAAAAATGTAGTCTAAATGGAAGCCAAAGGATATTTAAGAAAATAAAATTTCAATATTAACAAAACTAGAATTAAGACTGTTTAATTTAAGAATTAATTCCATTTTGCAAAAGTTGCTTTGAGCTTACCAGGTACTGCAGCACATTTAGAAAGAATATTTTCTCAATTAAAAATATTATTGCCTACAGAAAAGAGTCAATAAAAGCTTTCAATAATTTTAAATGCATAAACAGTGAATTTGATAAGGAACAATGAAGAATAACTTTAAAGTAGATAACAGGCAATCTTGTGAAAAAATTGAAAATGCTATAAAAGCATATTGAAAAAATATATTCAGGCTTGGCGCCTGCGGCTCAAGCGGCTAAGGCGCCAGCCACATACACCTGAGCTGGCAGGTTTGGATCCAGCCTGGGCCCGCCAAACAACAATGACCGCTGCAACCAAAAAATGGCTGGGCGTTGTGGCGGGCGCCTGTAGTCCCAGCTACCTGGGAGGCAGAGGCAGGAGAAGTGCTTAAGCCCAGGAGTTGGAGGTTGCTGTGAGCTGTGATGCCATGGCACTCTACCCAGGGTGACAGCTTGAGACTCTGTCTCAAAAAGAAAAGAAAAGAAAAAATATATTCATTAGAAAAATATTCATAACAAAGTTTAGAACCAAATATGAGTAAGAAACTGATAAAGTTTCTTCATATTTGTCCAGAACCAAATATGAGTAGGAAACTGATTAAAGTATAAAAATATCTACCAAGAAAAATTAAGTAATTTTAATTCTGTAATAAACTACTGAAATGTACAAATGTTATGAGAGTGCAATTTCATTGATATTCCTTTGTTACTTTCAAATGTTCAGATAATCAGCATTAAAATTTTCGTACTTTATTTTTAGTTTTTGATTATTTTTGAAAACAATTTTTTTAAATAACAATTTTTGAACAGTATGATCTTATAAGTTATCTGATACAGTAAAACTAATTTGTTTTTCAGCAATTTGATGGTCAATAAATACATTTTTTAAAAGCATATAATTATTTTCAGTGCTCCGGTTTACTCTCAAGAGTCCTGCAGTTTGGAGAATACATATCTGGTTGCCTAACTGAGCATTCCCAACTACTTGTGTACCACACATGGATGTAGGAATGAATTAGGCCATGTCAGCCTATCAGCAGAGAGCAGTGTTTCTGCTGGGAAGTGGTAACGGATAGAACTAATTTTCAAAGGGCCTTAAATGGCCTTTTTCAGGGTTATCTAAGCCTGTGAATAAGGGAGTCTGTTGTGGTTTTGAATAAGAGAGTGATATGACAAAAGTGGAAGTTGAAAATAGGAAGTTTAAATAAGGAATGAATGTCATGGGTGAGTGACCAGTGGCTTTTGTGGTAAGTGTGGAAAAGATAGAACAGATTGAAGCTTCATTACAAAAGAAATTTTCTGGGACTTACTCAGTGGGCTGGCAGTACTGGGATAGACCTTGGAATCAGAGACGATGCCAATTTTCTCAATTGATTAAAAAGGAAAATGGCTCTATTAATAGCTATTAATAGCTTTTGTGGTAAGCGTGGAAAAGATAGAACAGATTGAAACTTCATTACAAAGGAAATTTTCTGGGACTTACTCAGTGGGCTGGTAGTATTGGGGGAGATCTTGGAATCAGAGACGATGCCAATTTTCTCAATTGATTAAAAAGGAAAATGGCTCTATTAATAGCCATAGGAAATTTAGGAGGGAGGGAAAGCATCTTTTGCAGGCAAGGTGATGTGACTTTGGATGTTAAATATGAGGAGATGGTGTTTATTTAAGCAGAGATGGCTGCTAGTCTATTGGAGATAAAACCTGAATGAAGCCCAGTAGTGAGGTTAGAACTGAGGGCTCAGATAGGCTTTTCTGCAGAGTGAGTTGAAGGTGTGAGAGCAAGTCAGTTCTTCACAGAAAACTGTGTTAGATCACCAGGCAGTGTCCTGAACCTCAGACATCTCTAGCAACTGGCGGAAGATAGAAGGAATGGCATCAGTGAAATAGGAATCAGAGAAAATACATTCGTGTCTTGGTCGGAACATAGGAGGAAACTAAGCAAGAGGTGCATGGAAACTAAGGGAAGAAAAATGTCAGTGTGTAGTGTCACATGTAGTGATAGATTCCAAAAAGGGCTAAGAGGAGTTGCTCCTTGGACTTGAGCTCACCAGTGGACAGAGCTCACCAGAAACAGATGAAGGAGATTAAAGAGAGAGTCCTAGATGAGAAAACAGAAATAGCATCTGTAGACTGTTCATTTTAGGAGCACATCAGAGAAACGAGTCTACCATGGAGTATTGGATTGAGGGGGCAGAAGGGCCGGGCTAAACTTTTCAAGATTCTGGAGACCCTGATGCGGCAGAAATGAAAGACTCCAGTGGATAAAAGAGGGAATGAATCCAGGGGAGAAGCTGAGTGTTAGGAAGGGAGAGGGAATATCACTCCAGGAAGAGAGTGGAATGAGAAGAGATAAAGGTATTAACTCTGGAAATAATATTTCAAATGCTCCTGGAAAGAAGATGAGAACATTTATATTATAGCAGCAATTTGTATGTATTACACATGTATATTCTGAGCCCTTATGCAAGTACAGATTCTTTGTAAACCATTTTGCGATACTGGGGGGAATACAAGCAAATTGTATTAAGACATGGATCCTTGCCCTGCTGTGGTCTGGGCGTTAGATGAAGAGAGTAGGCTTTAAGGATGGAGTAAACAGGCAGTGTTCTCTGGGTGCCTAGAGATGCTTTTGCGTAATCTTGTGAATGGTCAGAAAAGGCCTGATGGAGAAGTGCCCTCTGGTGAGAGCTAGGAAGAATGTTCGGGATTGGGGCGGAGTGATTGGGCAAACGTGCCAGGAAAGGAGTCTAACAGATACGGAAACTATTTAGAGAGAAGTTTCTTAGTAACTATAGGTTTTGACTGTTTATGTTTTATTCAGTTATAATAATAATAGCCATTAATGTTTAATATTTACTCAGTGCTAAGTACTATTCTAGAAGCATTCTGCATACATTTTTAATTCTCTACACAATCACTGAAGTACTTATTGTTTTTACCCTCATTTCACAGATGAAGAAATAGAGGGTTAAGTAATTCATGTTAGATCCCAGAGTTTATAAGGGGTGGGGCTGGGATTTCAACCTGGACTTTCTGATTCTAGAGCCCTTACTCTTAACCTCTTCATAATTTTGCCTCTCATGGAAACAACCTTCTGTTAGGGAGTAATCACAAATTTGGTTGGGGTCAAATTATTGGAAAGCCCTGAATACAGGCTATCAACTTTGAATTTTTTCTTCCTTTAATTAAGAACCATTGGGGCCTTTATCAGAAACGAAGTGAAATTGTGAGACTGATATTTTGGGACCCCTCTGGCACATGATAGGGAGTGAGTCTCTTTGAGTCCAGTGAATTTTAGAGGGAACACAGGCAGCCCTTTCCATGGTTATGGTTAACAGCCCATGGTTATGCATAAGACCCAGATTTCTATGATACGATACGAGTACTCTGTGGCTTTAATCATCCTAGTGGCTTGTACACGTACTGTGGTCTTTCTTGATTTGTAGGGGTTAACTTTCTCTTTCATTTTTATTTTTGAAAGGAGAAAATACTTTGATTTAAAATGCATTATAAAGTTTCTGTTGTGAACTTATTTATGGTGGGGAGACTTGAGGAAGTGACTCCTACATTCCAATAGAGGATAGGCAGAACATGTGTGAAGAATATGTATAGAGAAAGGGATTCTTTTCCTTTTATTCTTTCTTTTTCATATTGGTAAGTAATAAAAATGAAACTCTTAAGGTCTAACTTGTATAACTGCAAAGAAATACGAGCTCTGTGATGACATCTGGGCTGTAACTGTGACTGAGGGATAGTGGGGAGGGCAGAAACTTTGCTACTATAGACCTGATTGTGAATTCTAGGGAAGAAAACATAGACAGATTGCTTTGTCTTTCTGAGCTTTTGTAAAATGGAGATTATAATCTCTATCTCTCTTTTTTTGCTAGGAAAATTAAACCAGTGTATGTAGGGTGTCTAACATATTTCCTTGCCCACAGTGATTTCCCAGTAAAAGATGTTACATGTGGTACTTTTCTTTCCTGACTGCAGTAGTAATTGCTGTGGAAAACCATTTTAGCTCTCCCTCCAGCTAGACATGGCTGTCCATTCTTCCCCATCATTTGTAGCCTTAAAATAGGGAGATGTCTTTAACAGAAGAATCTCAAATGCAGGTGACATGTAAACACCCGTATTAGTTCACATTGTTAATTCTCTGAAAAGAGACAGCCAATATAATTACTTCTTAGTGGAACCCAACCTAGGAGAAAAATAAGAGTATTAAACAATTAATAGAAAAAGTGTATGTAAAATTCAGTTGATTGTTTAAAGGAAAACACTCAATTAGAGGAAACTATTCCTTCAGAGAGAGAAAGAAGGTAGCCGGTTAAGACTGTCCTTAGTGTTTCCTTAGCTGGGAGGATTTAGAATTTAGTGAATGAGAATTCGGTTATCAAACAGTTAAGTGGTGCATGCACGTTTTTTAAAAATATGAACATAAGGCATCATTTGGGGGGAAGCCACTACCAAACAATATGAATATCCCTGTTGGATTGGGCTTGGATCATTTCTAGTTTAATGAAACTGCATCCAACACCTCATCTACACTTGGGGGACGGGGAATGAGGCAGGGATGCAGAAAGGGGAGAATGGAGAGAGCTGCTTGGCTTTAGGATTGGCTGCTGCTATATTAACCCAATAACAGCTGATCCTACAAAGGAAACGAGCAGACAGTATGAAGCTACTGATTTATTCATTACGTAGAAACCTCAAAGAGGAAGGAAATTTGAGTAGTAGGCTCATAATTTAAGAAGAAAGTTGTGATATGTGAGCAAGTGGTACATGTGCCTTAAATACCCTTGTAAAAATTAACCTTTTAATAATAAAAGTCATCTTTGCCTATTGTTTGGTGCTTATTCTTTGCTAGTCTCCAGTAGCTTTGCTTTTGTGGGTTTCCTTTTTTTTTTTCTTTTTAAGTCAGGGCTGCCCTCTGTTGCCTGGTTCGAGTGCTGTGGCATCATCACAGCTCACAGCAGCCTCAAGCTCCTGGGCTGAAATGATCCTTCTGCCTTAACCTCCCAAGTAGCTGGGGCTGCAGGCACATACCACCACCACCTTGCTTGGCTAATTTTTCTATTTTTTTCTAGCGACAGGTTCTCACTATGTTTCTTAAGCTAGTCTGAAACCCTAACCTCAAGTAATCCTCCTCGTTCAGCCTCCTAAAGTGCTAGGATTACTGGGGTGAGCCATTGTACCCAGCCTGCGAACTGTTTAATTTCTCTTTTAATTGTTAAATATTATAGTCACTGTCTCCATCAGATTTATTTCAACACTAGGAGTTAGTAACCATTGTCTGGCTTTAGCCAAATTATTTCTTATGTAGGCCACATTTTTCTTCTGGCCTCTTTTCAGTTGATTTCGAATACCTCTAGTTGAGTTGATTCCCTTCTAGTTCTTCAAATCTGCTGATTCTAAATAACAGACTTATGATGGTTCTACTTAAGGATTTTTTTGACTTTACAGTGATTCAACAGCCATACACATTCAGTAGAAATCATACTTCAAGTGTCTATGCAACCATTCTATCATTCACTTTCATGACAATATTTGATAAATTATATGAAGTACTCAACTTATTTTATAAAATAGGCTTTATGTCAGATGATTTTGCCCAGTTGTAGGCTAATGTGAGTGTTAAGCACAGTTAAAGTAGGCTAGACTACACTATGTGGTTAGTTAGGTTAGGCGTATCCATTGCATTTTCAACTTAAAATATTATCAATTTACAGTGGATTTATTGGGATGTAGGTCTGAGGAGCATCTGTGCAGAGAAACATCTGTATTCTATTTGTATTGTCAATGTACTTATGTGCCACTAGATGTCACTAGTGCATCTTTGAACCCTGTCACTTTTGGTTTTTCAGAATCTGGGGTGGCATAATTTATCCCTGCTTATTTAACACTTGAGGAACTGAGACTCAGAGATTAAGTGACATGGCCAAGGACACACAGTTACTCAGGACCTCTTGAATCCCAGAGGATTGTCTGTCTCCCCCTCTCCCCCCATCCCCCATTACAGCCTAGGGGGCTTTACAAGGGAAATTCAGAGACACCATGCTCTGAGCCATTCTGGTTCTGTGTTAACTACTTAAAAAATATAGTAGAACCTCTGAAAGTTGATCACTCAAAAGACTTAATGAGCATAGGAAATGCTCATTAAGAAGTCTATATATGTGTATATATACACATATAACTATTCTGAGGAATCATGTATGTGAGGGTTCGCGTACAGAGGTGGTCAACATAAGGAACTAGGCCTACTGTGCTGATACCTACATGTGGTGCATGGCTGGTCTATGAAAATTGGATCAACTTAACGAGGTGGTCAATGTAGGGATGTTCTATTGTAATTTAAAACCATCCTTTAAGCACAGAGATGGTGTTTTCACATTCAGAATAAATGGTTGGCCTGTTTTTGTGTTTCTATATTGGCTTCCCAGAGATAAATGCTAGACTATCAGTTTCTCAAAGTCATTACCTACCTATAGCCAGCTTGCCTTCACTATTTACCTAGAAAATAACCTCTACAGAAATCTTAACCAGAGCCTGTCTATCAGAGGATTATCTTGCTCCATCCTTGGCCAGTACCTTTGAAGTTTCTTTTTAGCTCTTCCTCCAACTAGACATGATGTCCGTTTTTCTCCTGCTTCTCTGTCCACCCTAGCCCAATTAAGCTAGCCGTTAGGCAGGGTTGGGGTGGGAAAGAGATACACTGCTGGCTCGTAAAAGAAACTGGTCTCCTGGATTTTCCCAGCACACATAGCTACCCTGTTTTCTCTCTCTTTATCAGTGGCAAAGATGGAGTGTTTATAGGCAGAATGGTGTAGTGAGAGGCAGTGTGGCTAAGTGAAGGCAGAGTGGGCTTTGGAGTCACAGTGACTGGGTCCAATCTCTCCTCTGTCCCAGACTGACTCTGACCCTTGTCATCTTTCTTATGAGGGTAATGTTAATTACCTTGCAAGGTTGATGTGAGGAATGCATGAGGTAATGTATGGAAAATTCGTGGTATTGGTGCTTGGTACACATAGCAGATGCTCATTAAGAAGTAATTATTTTGGCTGATGTTATAAAGAGAGAAACAGGAGTAAGTAATTACAGTATATAAGTAAGAAAGAAGCTCAAGGGAGGGTCTCAACCAGAGGAGCTCATTTTTACTGCAGGAAGAAGTGGAGGATGCAGGGTATTCCAGGATCTGTGGCCGGGTTCCAGAGAAATAATGTAGTATTGTGCAAATGCAGTAACCACTAGCTGCGTGTGGCAATTAACACTTGAAATATGGCTAGTCAAAATTGAGACGTGCCACGAGTGTTGAATTCACATAAGATTTCAAGGAGTTCGTGTGGAAAAAATGAATATAAAATATCTCTGTAATTTTATATGTTAATAACGTTAAAATAATCACATGTTGGACATGTAGAGTTAATTACAATGTTATTAAAATAAATTTCACTCATTTCTTTTTACTTTTTAAAATGTGGCTACTAGAAAATACAGTGAGGCTGCTGGCATTATACTTCTGTCTGATAGCACTGGACTTAAAAATAGAGATGCTGATGTTCAAGCATGTACACATGTCACTATTCTGAGGAATCATGCGTGTGTGTGTGAGGGTTTGGGGGATTGTTTTGATTTTGTTTTTCTTCTTTTTAAAGAACAGATATTGTTAAATAACAGATAAATAACAGATATTGTTAAATATTGTTAAAGAACAATATCTGTTCTTTAAAAAGAATGACCATCTGAGCCAACATGCCAATCATTATTAGTAATAGTGTAAATGAAAAAAGAAAAAAGTAAGAGAGACGCCCAGTGCTCTCTTCAGTTTCCCAAGTTTAGGGGACCTCAGTAGAGAAGTGAGTATGAGCAGTTTAGTAGTATCTTACAGGGTTCTCTGTTTTTGTTTTTTTTAAGAATCATTGCATAATTTCAAAGATAGGGTGTGTGCAGAAGGTTATCTCCCATTATAATTATGTTATTAATAGATAAAATCTAGCAGTTAATGCTTTTAGGATTTTTCTTCAAATGCAAGTTATTAAAACACTGTAAAAATAACCAAGAGTAAAAGTAAAAGGAACTATTATACTTTATATTAATTTAAGTCGTCTGATTTTCATTAAATTCATTTTGGTTTTAAGACATTGGTTATATAACATTAAGTGGTTTTCAAAACTGAAAAAAATGCTAATCTCATTACCAGCATGTTTTAGAGATATAAGGTAATGGCTAATTTTGGACATTCACAAGTCTTTGTAAATCTAATGAAGTGGATTGGAAAATGAAGTTTTTTATTTAGATCTTGAATTGATACTCAGCATTTTTATAACTATATATAGGAAGCAGTGCTTGTTCTTTGCTGATACAGAAGCCAAGCAGGGCACATGCATTTTGAGAACCTTGAAGGCAATTCTCATTGTTCTTTTTTTTTTTGCAGTTTTGGCCGGGGCCGGGCTTGAACCCACCACCCCCGGTATATGGGACCAGTGCCCTACTCCTTGAGCCACAGGGGCCGCCCCTGTTCTTGATTTAGTCTCAGAATCAGCTATTCCTCATTCCAAGAAAACTTGCTAATATTAAATTAATTGTATCTAAGATCCCATCGCTTGTAACGGGCACCTTTAAAGTCCCTCTGCGTGTAGAAAAAAAATGTTGACAATGAAACTCTGACAAGCTATTGGATTTTAAGACTCATTTCTATTTCAGAGATGTTAAGTGTTGAAAAAAATGTAGCTTAGAATTGAAGAAATATGATATGTGGAGTTTGGAACTTTCTGCTTGGTTGGAAGTTAGCTTGCTTGAGATATATATATTGTTTTATATACTAGCATCAGACTTTAAGTCCTGTCAGAATGTGTTATGTTGAGTGAGTGTGGCTTGGTGCATTGAAGCACTTTTCATTTGATACTATAAATAACCAGATGAAAGCAAAGTAGTGAGCTCATTTTTAAGTTGCTGAAAGTCCTGTGATTCAGAAAAGTGAACTTCTAACTTAGTTTCAACCTGGTACCTCTGCTTCTTCCCCTCCCCCCAGCCACCAGCCACCAGCCAGCCACCCTCTCTTGAGGCATTACCCATCCCTCTAACAAAATCTGTTCTCCATAAAGGACCCTGATAGCAGTTATTTATAGCCTCTTGTGAATTCATGGCAAAGTGTTAAATCGCCCAAGGATGTTTGCTTTCTAAGCCTTATCTATAATTGCTAAAAATCTTTATCTGCTTAAAGAACTTTCAGGCCTCAGCTGGCCATATGGAACAAGTTTTGTGGGAATGGCTGAGGGAGAAGGGGTGTGGAGGCAGCCTCCTCCTCTGTCTGTGGAAGGCTATGGAGAGATAACAGAGCACCTTATTTTTTTCCTACCCTTAAGTGTTCAACTAAATCTTATCAGCTGGCTTGCTGCCTTTGTACTAGAAGTCAGTAGAAAGTAGACTTCAATCTACTTGTACAGTTGGCTTTACCGACAATGTCTGGAAGGAAAATAACTCATAATAGCTGCATTTCTCACTAATTTCATTGAAATTTTTATCATTTTTATCTCTCTTTTGGCAGGGGCTATCAAATTTTAAGGAAGCCTTGTGATGTAGAGAATATTTTTGCAGTGTGAATACTTGCTATGTTATCTGTTTTCTAAATCTCAGTGTTTACAGATCTTATCTTCTCAAGTCAAGCTTTACATTTTGAATGACTGGTAATCCAGCATCTGAGCCTCCTTTCTCTAATCTGTTTTCAGGCATGCATAAGCAGATTCATGCTTAGTTGGTTTGGCTCTTGGTTAAATTGCAGGAGGACTTGTGGTCCAATTTGAAGATAAAAGCAGAAATTTGTTCATCAGTTGTGAATCTGCTGATACTTTGGATACTGTTATCCCTCAGTAGTCATGAGCGATTGCTTCCAGAAGCCCTCTCAGATACCAAAATCTACAGATGCTCACGTCCCCCGTATAAAATGGTGTGGCATTTATGTACGGCTGATGTCCATCCTTCTGTGTGCTTTCCATCATCTCTGGATCACTTATGACACCTAAACTTCGGAGATGCTGGGAGGTGTACACTGTATTGTTCATGTTCAGTAGAGGTGCAACCATTTGTTTTCTTATCTTGAATATTGTGATTTGCGGCTGCAGAACCCACAGATATGGAAGGCCAGCTACTTTTTATAATACACAGTAGATATTTTATAAAAGTGTTTGATTAATCCCAGGTTTATAATATCAGACTAGAGTATAAAGGTTTATATACAGAATTGTCCATTGCATTTAAGGAGTTTGGTTAAGACAAAGTATGGTCTTTCTCAGCAGAAGATGCAGTGACACTGCACATGCTTTCAGTGCTAGCTTTGAAAATTATATGGAAAATATGAATCTCCATCGCTAAATTTCCTACATTCAGACTTAACTGTAAGGCAAGTATTTATTATCTAGCTCTGAATTTTTTATGGTAGTGTGTTTGTTGATAGTATCTTAAATAATTTTTCAGATTATGTCCTATAAATATATTTATATGATTAAATGACTTTGACCTTTGGTCTTTGCAGCTCGGGGTGTGGTTTTCTCTGGGCTGTGCCTATTTGGCCCTGGAAGACTATGGAGGTTCAGCAAAGGCGTTTCAGCGTTGTGTGACACTGGAGCCCGATGTAAGTGTGGTCTTCTTTCCTTATTTCAGCTCTTTGTTCTCTGAGTCATCTGAATTGTACTGTATAGATCAACAGTTCCTTTTAGTTGGAGAAAAGTGTATGTTTGAGGGAAAGTCACACCTTAAGGTGTAGGATTTGCAAGTCTGGAAATAAGTTTATTCTCAGAATAGAATTAATTATTCTGTTATGGTTAAAACTAAATTATTTATGGTTTCATTTAGGAAATCATTTTGATAAAACAGTTTTTTAGTTAAAAAGGTGCTTTGCTAAAATGTATAGTGGTGTCACATTTATTTTGTTATTGACTGACATGTGCTGCCTATGTTAATAGCATTACTAGGAATTTTTTAGTAGGTAGACTTTTTAATTGCTTTATTGAGGAAATAATTCATATACCATCTAATTTACTTATTTAAATTATGTATTCAGAGCTGTGTAAACATTACTATAGTGAATTTCAGAGTATTTTTATTACTCTAAAAAGAAATCCCTGTACCTTTAGTAGTCACTCCACATTTTCCCCCGAACAGTTTCCCATAGGAAACATAGGCAACCACTAACATACATTCTGTCTCTATAGATTTGTCAGTTCTGAACATTTTGTACAAATGGATTCATATAATATGTGAGCTTTTGTGACAGACTTCTTTCACTTACGTTAACGTTTTCAAGATTTATTCATGTTGTAGCACATACTTTCTTCCTTTCTATGGCCAAATGACATCCCTGTATGGATATATCACTTGTTACGTAGCCATTCATCAGTTGGTAGACGTTAGGATTATCTACCTTAATAGCAGCTTGAGCTATTATGAATACTGTGTATTATGAACATTCATTTGTAAGTTCTTCATGGACATATGTTTTCATTTCTCTTCAATATGTTACCCAGTAGAATTGTTAGGTCATGTGGTAGCTCTGTGTTCAAAAGTTTGAGGAAATGCCAGACTGTTTTTCCAAGTACCATTTTATATAACCACCTGCAGTGTAAGAGAGTTCTAATTTTTTAATATCCTGGATAACACTTAACTATCTGTCTTTTTGATTATAGTCATCTTAGTGGATATCTCATTATAGTTTTGATTTTCATTTCCTTGACCGGTGATGGTATGGAGCTTCTTTCTACATGCTTCTTGACCATTTGTATGTCATCTGTGGGGAAATGTCTACTCACATTCTATTCACATTCTACATGCTTACCAGACATTTGTGTGTCATCTGTGGGGAAATGTCTATTCACATCCTATTCACATTCTGCATACTTCTTCACCATTTGTGTGTCATCTGTGGGGAAATGTCTCCTCACACCCCTATTCACATTCTACATGCTTCTTGATCATTTGTGTGTCATCTGTGGGGAAATGTCTATTCACATTCCTATTCACATTCTATATGCTTCTTGACCATTCGTGTGTCATCTGTGGGAAAATGTCTCCTTACACCCCTATTCAAATTCTACATGCTTCTTGACCATTTGTGTGTCATCTGTGGGGAAATGTCTATTCACATCCCTATTCACATTCTACATGCTTCTTGGCCATTCGTGTGTCATCTGTGGGGAAATGTCTCCTCACACCCCTATTCACATTCTACAGGGGAAATGTCTACTCACATTCCTATTCACCTTCTACATGTTTATGGATCATTTATATGTCATCTTTGGGGAAATGTCTATTCACATCCCTATTCAGATTCTACATGCTTATTGACCATTTGTATGTCTTCTTTGGGGAAATGTCTATTCACATCTCTTGCCCTTTTAAAAAAGTAGGTCATTTGTCTTTTTATTATTTAATTATGAGAATTTTTTAATATATCTTAGCTAGAAGTCCCTTATCAGATATATGATTTGCAAATATTTTCTCTCATTCTGTAAGTTTTTTTTTACTTTATTGATAATATATTGTGAATCAAAAAAGTTTTTAATTTTGCTGATGTCAAAATTTATCTAATTTTTCTTTTCTGCTCATATTTGTGGTATTATATTGAAGAGTCCATTGTGCAATCCAGTGTCATAAATATTTACCCCTATTTTTTTCCCTAAAAGTTTTATAGTTTTAGCTCTTACATTTAGGTCCAGGGACTATTTTAAGTTACTTTTTTGTGTATAGTGTAAGGAAAGGGTCCAATTTCATTCTTTTAAATTTGGATATCCAATGGTCTCAAAACTGGAAAAGAGTTTTCTTGCCCCATTGAATGGTCTTGTCACTCTGATCAAAAATTAGTTGCCTGTATGTGGAAGAATTTGCTTCATGAATTACATTGCATCAGCTACTTGTTTGTATGTGTGTCAGTACCATTCTTGTCCTCCCAACTGTAGTACTCACACTCTTGTATTTACATCATTTTCAAAACTTACTGCAAAGCTTGTTTCCTCCAACTTTGTTTTTCCTTTTCAGTATTGTTTTGGCTACTCTGGATTTCTCAAATTTTCCTGTGGAATTTTAGCTTTGTAAATTTCTATAAAGAAGGCCCTACTGTGTAGTTCATACCCCTTTCAAGATGTAGAATAGTCTAATCAGAAAGCTCCCTCTTGCCCTATGCTCTGTGAATAACTATGAAATGCCTTTACCCAGTGTCCTGAGCAATACTGTTCTTAATTTTTTCTCATTAGCTTTGCCTTTTTTTTTTTTTAAGACAGAGTCTCACTATGTCGCCCTCAGTAGAGTGCTGTGGCATCACAGCTCACAGCAACCTCAAACTCTTGGGCTTAAGCAATTCTCTTGTCTCAGCCTCCCAAGTAGCTGGGACTATAGGCACCTACCACAATGCCCCGCTAATTTTTTTGTTGCAGTTGTTTAGCTGGCTCAGCTTCGAACCTACCACCCTTGGTGTATGTGCCTGGTGCCATAACCACTGTGCTATGGGCGCCAAGCCAGCTTTGCCTTTTTTATATCTTCATAAATAGAGTCATAGACTACGAACTTAACATTTTCTCTTCTTTCGTGTGACTTATTTTTCAGGTTTTTATCAGTGTTGTTAAATTGTTGTAGCAATTCATTTCTTTTTATTGCTGTATAGTGTTTCATTATATGAATATACACAATTTGTTATATCTTATCTGATTAATAGTTGGGTTATTTCTACTCTTTTGCTGTTACAAATAAATTTACTATGAACATTTAAGGCAAATATTTGAGTGAACATAGGTCTTTATTTCTCTTGGGTAAAAACCTTATTTTCTTTTATCTTTCTTTCTTTTCTTTTTCTTTTTCTTTTCTTTTTTTTAAAGAGTGGCTCTATTTACCAGGCTAGAATGCTGTGGTGTCAGCCTAGTTCAAAACAACCTCAAACTCCTGCCTCAGCCTCCTGAGTAGTTGGGACTATAGGCTCCTGCCACAACACTTAGCTAATTTTTCTCGGGCTGGTCTCAAACTCCTGAACTTAAGGATCCCTCCTCCCTCAGCCTCCCAGAGTGCAAGGATTATAGATAGGCATGAGCCATTGCACCTGTACTAAATTTTATTTTCTAATTGTTTGTTGGTAGAATATAGACATATAATTGATTTTTATATATTGACTTTGTATCCTTTGGATATATTTTTTCCCCTCATTATGTTTCTTTTACGCTGCATTTACTCTTGATTTTTTCCTTTGGTTATAGATGACATTTTTCTGCTTCATTGTATGTCTACCTTTTCTTTTTTTGTATCCTCCACATGGTGGATGCTATGTTGTTGAGTTTCTAGATTTTGTTGTCTTCCCTTAAAGAGGATTGACTTTTATTTTGGCATTGAAGTAACTTACTTGTGGTTCAGCTTGGTTTTAGCTTTGCTAGGTTGAGTCTGGAATTGTTCTTATTTTCTAAGGTAATAATAATCCTTTTTTAAAGGCAAAACCTTTCTAGGATTGAATTTAATGCTGTGGGTGATGGATAGGAACTCTGCACTCTGGCTGATTAGAACTCGGAATAACTCCTAGTGGTGCATGACCTCCAAAATTTCCATTTAGCACATAGCTCTCTGGTAGTTGTTCTTTGTCATTTTTGTTCTGCGTACATGTAGATTAGTATTCGGCCAAGGATTTACAGGGATACTAGAGCTTAATTTCTGCACAGCTCTCTCTTTACTGGCATTTTATCCTGCATACTTCAGCTGCCTTTTCAGCCATGAACTCTAACTTCTTTTTTCTCATTTCAGTAAGACTTGATATGCTTTGTTTAGTTTCTGCCTCCCCATGCTACAGCCCTGAAAGTACTCTAGACAAAAGGCTAGGCTGATTGTTGAGACACCTCAGTTTTTTTTTTCCTTCTTTCAGGGATTATACTCTTGTGCTGCCTATTATCCAGCTTCTCAAAAACAGCTGTTTCCTATATTTTGTCCAATTTGTAGGTTTGTATGGTGAGAGGGCTAGTCTGGTACTAACTTCTCCATGTCTGCAAATGGAGGTCCAATGTCACTTAATTTTTTAATCATATGTATGGAACTAGAGAACTATATACTCTATATTTTACAAATAGTAGAAGAAAGGAACAAATATAATTTGTGTCATTCTTGTTAGAATCAACATTTATATAAGACCTTTATTTTTGTCGTTGGTTATGGGAATAGGTAGAGAAAAACATAGGTAGATGAAATACATAGATGGGAAACACTGAGGAACACTTTCTCGCTCTTTTTTCTCCCATTTGGTGAAGAAGGATGATGGTAGGTTAGCAGAGCATTTTGAGATCGATACAATAATACTTGGCATTGCCCTGGATTTGTAATAAATCTACATAATATATAGATTATGTTGTAAATTGTCCAACTACTTTGTAAATCTAAATTTGAAAATAGAATCTTAACAATTCCAAATTGGTACAATAATAGTTATACCATTCAATTGAGTATTTCTTTTTTACAAATTGGAAAAATGTTTTATTTTGTTATATGCCTCTACATACCTTGTTGAAAATTGTGATCTTTAAAGAGCACATATTGAACTAAGAAAATATGTTGCATTTTTGGTTTCAGCAATTACTTTACCTAAATGATAATAGTCTATAACTGAATTCTCTGTCATTTCAGAATGCTGAGGCTTGGAACAATTTATCAACTTCATATATCCGGTTAAAACAAAAGTAAGTACATTCAACAAATATGAAGATCTTTGCTTCAAAAATGAATGAATGAGATTATTTCCAATTGAACATTGAAGCACTGTGCCTAGAATGACTTAATATGGCCCTTTGCTTGTTTGTTTATTGAGTTAGGCTCTCGTGCTATCACCCAAGCTGGAGGACAGTGGCACAATCATATTTCATTGTAACTCTGAACTCCTGGCCTCAAGTGGTCCTTCTGGCTCAATCTCCACAATAGCTGAGACTATAGGCCTGTGCCACCACATCCAGCTAATTCTTAATTTTCTTGTAGTGATGGGATATGACTGTGTTGCTTAGGCTGGTCTTGAACTCCTAGACTTTTGATAAAAACAAATGTGCTTTTAGTTGGTCAACTCAATTGACAGATTTTTTTATTGATTGCTGTGTAGTAGACATTATTGAGAACTGTAAGTGTCTTTAGGGAATATGAATTCAAAAAATAAAATATCATGTCATATAAACAAATGTAATAGTAGTATAAGCTGTATGTTGTAAATGTCAACTGAGAATATGGTGAGGGCTATGGTAACAGTAGATGATATCTGTAGAACGCTCATTATGTGCTAGACACTCATTTAGTTCTGTGAAGATCTCAGAAGAGAGTAGGTGTGTGATCCTGTTTCAGAAATGCCTCTGAGAGAATGTTGGACTCAAATGAAAATTTGAAGGATGGGTAGAAAGAGACAGAATAAAACCTTTAGGTAAGGAAAATAATATGACTAATTGCAGAATGAAAGGAATGATTGCAGTATTTTCGGAAATAGGAGACAAAATTGTCCAGCTACAAAGTAATACAAGAGCTACAGTGAGAGATAAGGTTGGAAAGATAGGTTGGGATCAAATTACAGTGTCTTCTGACTATCCAGCTAACTGGTTGAGACATCATTTTCATAATAGGAAGCCAGAGATTTTCTGGAGGTAGGGGGGTAGTTTCATGAGAAAGAAGCTTTTTAGGAAGATTTATCTGGTGGCAATATGTGAGACAGACTAAAGAGGAAACTAGAGGCTGGGAAACGAGTTAGGAGACAGCTGTTGTAACAATCCAGGCATGAGATAACCAGAGTGTAAAAAAAAGGGGCAGGTGCCAAACCATTTATAAAGGGGACAACCATCTGGGCTTACTGACTGGCTACAAAAGCTAAGTAAAGGGAAGAGACAAGGATGGGTGTTGCCAGCATTTTAATAAATTAATTAATGATGAATGTTTCCATTTTTATTTGGCCTTAGTTTGAAACTTAATTTAATTTTTCTTTGTGGAATCACAAGATATTTTTGAAGATGTCATTACACCCATATTACGTTGAGATCATGAGACGCTTCCTCTGCTCTTGGACGACAGACTACATAAATAAAGCACTGTTTGTTCTACCATGCTCCTCAGAAGATAATATTATGTTCTTGATTACAACTGATTGTGTTTAAACTCACTAGAGACCTTTGTGATTTAAAGCAACAGGCTGGGGAAATCCCTGTCATAGTTCTAAGATGATCTCAGTGGGTTTTTCTGGTAACCCAGATAAGTTTGGATGCAGTGAGGCTTTTGATACTCCACCGTGTCTTCTGGCCCAGTATTGTTAGAAAGAATTCTGCTTTCTGTCTTAGGGGTTCTTGCATGTTGTTTCTCAAGCTTCTTTTGAGGATTTGTTGCCTTCCTGCAGCTCAGTGAAAAGGCTTTTGTGTAAAAGCAGGGTTGCAAGCTCAGAGGTAAATGATTCCTTTATTCTTGCCTTTTTACTCTTTCCTTTCTTTGCTTCTACTCCAGACATGACTAAGGAGATTGTTACTTCAGAAGTAAATCGTCAATGCTCCTCTCAAAGGCATCCTGTTCATGTTTTAAAGTGGCCCATTAAACTATTCAGTTATCCTGTTGTCATCCATCACAAGGTTGGTCACTCAAGTGACCACTCTTCACTGTTGGATCTAGTTTCCTAGATATCCTGTCCCTTGGGAACATTTCCTGTCTTTAGGCCTGACGTTCATAGTGCCATATCTCTGCCATGGTGGGTTTGATAAGTGAATCCTAAAATGAAGTACCTTGTAAAGAAGGTTTATGTACAAAAAGAGGAAAAAAGAATTCATTGAACAATTTTGAGGCCAGGAAGTTGTGATCAGACGATGGGAGGGCACATGGAAGAAAGGATCGTTCTCTGGGTGTGGATTGGGCCGTGGCGTGCTCTTCTCCAGCAGGACAGCTTCCTCTCCAGCCTCCTGTGGGTGGGAGAGCTGGGGACTCTCAGTCCACCACTGTTGACGGCAGTCACTATGAATTACATGGGAGGTAGTGACAGGGTGGGTAAAGAAAGGAAAAGAAAAAAAATCTTACAGAAACGGTTTTGTGACTTATTTTGAAAACATGTTTCCTTTCTTTCTTTTTGAATTCCACTTTATTTTTACAAGAAAGAATCCTCTAGTTAGTTCTTTTAGTTAATGTCAGTAGGTGGTAAACTCGTAGCGTTTGTCCATGTTTTGTTTTGCATTTACTCTTGAGTGGTAAGTTTAGCTGGCTATAAAATTTTAGACTGACAATTATTATCACTCAACCCCTTAAAAGTAAGTGCAGAGTGACATTATCTTCTATCATCTTGTTGCTCATGAAATACCTGCTGTTTTCTAATTGTCATTCCTTTGTAAGTTTTAGGAATATCTTTTCTAAATTTCACACAGTATGTCTAGGTGTTGATTTATTGTTTTTTATAACACTCAGTATGTGAAATATACTTTTGATTATAGAATTTATAGCTTTGTTCAATTCTAGAAAATATCTTTTCAGTATATAACATCCTGCCATGTTCTCCCTTTGTTTACTCTGAAATGTCTATCAGATGCATGTTTGAGCCTCTCTTTATGGCTGTTATATGTTTTAATCAGAATCATATGTGAGCACTTCACTATTATCTCCTAGTTTGCCAATTTTTCTTTCACTATATGCAGACTATTTTTGTCACCTGTTAAGGTTTTTCTTGTTTCAAATGTCTCTTTCAATTCTAAAATTTCCAGTTGGTTTTTTTATTCACATTGCCTTGTTCTTACTACATTTCATAATTTTTTTTCATAATTTTTGTTGTTTCATAAATTTTTATTTCATAAATTTTGTTTTGTTTCATAATTTCCTGCTTCTTTTAGATGCAAATTATTTCTTTGTCTCTTTCAGTATTCTAAACAAATTTATTTAAATACTTGATAGATCATTTCTTGAAATTAATTTTATTTTTAGTAAATTCATGTCCCGTTGGTTAATTTCATTGACATTCTTTCCTAGGGTAGATTTTTTTTCACAGTTTGTGGAATTTTGGTTCATACAATCATTTAAAGTGTCAACAGTGTTTTGCTTTGTTTTGACCTCCTCACGTCTGGTCTCATCACTCCTGCTGTGCTTACTACTTTTGCCTTGCAGGTTTACAATGGCACTGGTTGGGCCATTCTGACATCAAGTCTGCACTTGAGTGAGCCTTCTCCTGGGGTGACACTGGGGTTGATAACCAGCTATAAAATAATGTCCTTGTTATCAAGTAAATAGCTTGGGGAAGGAATATGTCTGTGTGTATGCTGTATATACCTCAGGGTGTATCATTGAGTTTTGTAGGGAAATTTGAGATGGTTTGGGGCTGTTTGTGTCTTGAATTCTGTTTGTTAATATAAATGATTAAGGATTGACAGTTCATATTGGCATTTTATACATTTAGCTGTGGTTTATCCTAATGAAAAGGTTTCACTATTGCTATCTTTAAAATTTAACTTTCAATAGAGTGAAAGCTTTTAGAACTTTGCAAGAAGCTCTCAAGTGTAACTACGAACATTGGCAGATTTGGGAAAACTACATCCTTACCAGCACTGATGTTGGGGAATTTTCAGAAGCCATTAAAGCTTATCACAGGCTCTTGGATCTACAAGACAAATACAAAGATGTTCAGGTAGGATATTGTATTTTGTTATTTCAGTTTGCATTTGATATTAATCCTTAATTGTATGGTATAAATTGTTTCCTCAAATGTACATATTAATATATTAATATATGAAAAGATTTTTTTTCTCCAGTCAAATGTAGTATTTTTAGTGTCAGAATTTTCACATTTCAATGTCAAATATGTTTGTGCAGTCATAAGCCAAATGTTACTGTGACTCAATTATGAAAATCTGCAATGTGGTTTATACACATACAGACAGCTTACAGAAACTAAGTAGAATGCCATTTGTATTCTTTATTACTTTGGATACCTCAGTGTATTCTGTGATTTGTAATAGCTGGAGTAAACACCACCCTAATTTGTTCATTCATTTGACAAGCATTAACTGCATACTTGCAGATGATATAAACAATATAGGAATGATGGCTGACGTTTTCTTTGCAGTGTTTAATGAAATGGTCCTCTTTTTGGATAAATGAAGGTATCCTTTCCGAAAATATGAGAGATTTGAAGCCAGTGTGTGTGTCATTTGAAGGGTTAAATAAGGAAGATGTTTGAGTTAAATTGTGGTTGAAGACAGTGTACAAAAGGGTATACAGGGGTTATGAATTGTAAAGTCAGTAGGCTAGAAAATTTAATACTTTATTTGTGGTGATCAACATATGCTATTTAAATTGATAAATTTGAAATTTTGCAAAACCAGAAATCATATCAAATGTGTAATAATATCTCAGCCCAGTTGTTTAGCTTATCTGGGCCCTGTCTTACAACCCCAGCTCTAGACTTGTATACATGGTCTTACAAGCACAACCGTATCACTGGCCTAGGTAACTTAAGGTTCAGGTTCTGGGCACTCAGAAGATCTTGGCTTCAGGTTATATATTGATCCCTCACTTACTTTTTGCTTTCTTTCTCTCCGCTCCTCTCCCTCTCCTCTTCTTCCTTTCCTTCTTTCCTTTCTTGTCCCTTTGAAATATTGTACATTGAACATTCATTAGAGAAAGCAGGGACTTGGATTTTACAATGTAAAGATCACGTAAAACTTGAATGGCAGCTTCCTAGAGAGTATAGGGGCTTTATAAAATCTATATGCACTATTGCCAAGGAAAGGGAAGGGAGGGGGGAGTTTGGGGGGCAGGGAGGGTAATGGGTGGTGCACACCTATGGTGCTTCTTAGAATGGGTACAGGCGAAACTTACTAAAGGCAGAATACAAATGTCTACATACAATAACTAAGAAAATGCCATGAAGACTACGTTGAACAGTTTGATGAGAATACTTCAGATTGTATATGAAACCAGCTCATTGTACCCCTTGATTGCACTAATGTACACAGCTATGATTTAACAATAAAAAACATATATATATATATATATATATATATATGAATAAATCTATTTTCACTGTCTGCTGGCAGAACAGTGCTTGTCCTGTTGACACAACTGAAGTTCTCCACTTAGACTTTTTTCTCACCTGAACTTGGCCCTTGGCAAAGGAGACTGATGAGACTCTGAATACATCTCAGTGTGATAAAAATCACAGCCAACCACTGTGATTTTTAAGAAGATCTCTTCGTTTACTAGGAAAGTTCTGACACTTGTTCCTATAATCTCAGGGAGAATATGAATAAGTTGCGTTGGCAGTATATTTCATCTTATACTTCAAATAAATTGTATTGTTTTATTTCGCATTTTAAAAAGTACATGAAATATTCAAATCTACCACTTCTCATTTAGACATAATTACTATTCTTTAGAATCTGACACTTCTTCAGAATGAGAAGGGACCTCACCAGGGTCCTCTAGGGCTAGACTGAAAAGGTTATATACCAAGTCAGAAAGGAGCAGCAGCTCCCCTTCATCCTAAGAAGCTAGGCAGGGAGACCCCACGCTCTCACCCTTCTTTCCTGTCCTGGTATTGCTACTGACACCTTGACTGTGTCATCTCTTCCTTAATTGTCTTAGAATTGGCTTCCTTGGTCAGCCTGATCTCATTAATCTGTCATGTGCCCCAATTTCTGGCTGATCTGCCTTTCTTTCTGATGTGAGTGGGATTTCCCTTCTAAAGTATATTACTCTATACTTTAACCCAGAGTAATCTTTCATATCTGCTAAGGATTAGTAACAGTTGCCTCCCTAGGTTGGCTTTGGATGCTGAGAAAATCCTGATCATCCTTCCATGCTTGGCAACAATAGGAGTGACAGTAAAAGGGATCTAAATGGCTAGTTGTAGGCCCTTCTACCCCAGAAAGAGATGGACTCAACGTGGGGTACAGTATGTAAGAAATGGTTAGTGTAGGCCCTTCTCCCCCAGAAAGAGATGGACTCATGTGGGGTACAGTATGTAAGAAAAGGCTAGTTGTAGGCCCTTCTCCCCCAGTAAGAGGTGGACTCACACAGGTTACAGTATATAAGCAGGGAAAGAAGGGGGCTTTCTATTTTATCTCTCATTTGTTCTCCCCGGTGTCCCAAGGCACATACATAGAGCAGGTCAAAGTGGCCACGGTAAAATATCAATAACTAATATTGATTGATGGCTTGCCGTGTGTCAGAAACTATCCTAAGCACTTTATATGTATCAGCTCATTTAATTCTCACCACAGCTGGTGTAAAGGTTTATTCTGTCATAAGCTCTGTCTGACTCTGGAATGTATGTATATGTCTTCCTCCTTGTTTTAAGGAGCTAACTATATCAGAGAAAGATTGCTCTTCAAAGATTGCTTTGAAAGGTGTTAGTTCTACATCATAAAGAGTATAAACTCATGAAGGTAATGTCAATTTTAGTAGACTTAATTGTATCAGTATACCAATTCTTCTTGCAAATTTATGTATTCCAAAAGAATGGGAAAAAAAAAATGAAGCAATTGCTTTAACTGAAGATAATGATTTAGAATAAAGTAGGCTCAGCCTGTATCATTCTTACCTCCTGCAATTAAAATAGCTGCAATTTTACTTAAATTTCTTTTTTCTTATTACCTCCACACCCCTAGTTTATGAGTCTTACACTCTCACAAGATGAAAAAAAATTCTTGCTAATGCTTATTACTGCTGTATTTGAGTATTTATAAATGTGGAAAGAGGTGGTATTTAGAATAATCTATTGGTACTCACAGTGGTAGACACCAGAGAAGATAACACTGGCATTTTTATCAAAAAAGAGTTATCCTTGTATTAGGTCCTGGCCTTCACTCTCTTTAGAAGTGCCATCGAATTCTGCTGCTGTTGAGTCTCTGGCAAGTGTGGGTGAAATCACGCTAGAGAAAGGACATCACGACAGGCTCAGTCAGACCAAGCTCTGTGGCATACTTCTGTCATCAGGCTTCCCTCCAGCTAGTCAGTGTGTACCAAGACCAGGGATAGATTGCCTGGAATATTTTTATCTTAGGTAAAACGATTTTACTCTTCATGTTTAGAATAGTTGTCTTTGAAAAAAATCTCTGATTTTCTTATGTTAAACACTAACTGACCCCATTCTATTTTAATTTGCTTTAAAATTCTCTTTTTATCTATTCTTTTCCAGTTTCTTTGTTTTTTATTATTAAATCATAGCTGTGTACATTAATGGAATCATAGGGCACCATACACTGGTTTTATATACCATTTGACATATTTTATCACACTAGTTAACATAGCCTTCCTGGCATTTTCTTAGTTATTGTGTTAAGACATTTATATTCTACATTTAGTACGTTTCACATGTACCCTTGTAACATGCACCATAGGTGTGATCCCACAAATCACCATCCCTCCGCCCATCCTCCCCTCCCCTTTCCCTTCCCCATATTCTTAGGTTATAACTGGGTTATAGCTTTCATATGAAAGCCATAAATTAGTTTCATAGTAGGGCTGAGTACATTGTATACTTTTTCTTTCATTCTTGAGATACTTTACTAAGAAGAATATGTTTCAGCTCCATCCATGTAAACATGAAAGAGGTAAAGTCTCCATCTTTCTTTAAGGCTGCATAATATTCCATGGTGTACATATACCACAATGTATTTATTTATTTATTTATTTATTTATTATTATTAAATCATAGCTGTGTACATTAGTGCAATCAAGGGGTACAATGAGCTGTTTTCATATACAATCTGAAATATTCTCATCAAACTGTTCAATGTAGCCTTCATGGCATTTTCTTAGTTATTGTATGTAGGCATTTGTATTCTGCCTTTAGTAAGTTTCACCTGTACCTATTCCAAGATGCACCATAGGTGTGGCTCCACACATTATCCTCCCTCCACCCTAACCTCCCCCCTCCTTTCCCCTTCCTTGGCCCTTTCCTCATAGTCTTATGCTGTAGTTGAATTATAGCCTTCATGTGAAAGCTATAATCTAGCTTCATAGTAGGGCTGACTGCATTGGATACTTTTTCTTTCATTTGTGAGATACTTTGCTAAGAAGAATATGTTCCAACTCCATGGATGTAAACATGAAAGAGGTAAAGTCTCCATCTTTCTTTAAGGCTGCATAATATTCCATGGTATACATGTACCACAATTTGCTAGTCCATTCGTGGGTTGATGGGCACTTGGGCTTCTTCCATGACTTAAGAATTATGAATTGGGCTGCAATAAACATTCTGATACAGATGTCTTTGTTGTGATTTTTGGTCTTCTGGGTATAAACCTAGTAAAGGAATTACAGGATCGAATGGCAGGTCTATTTTTAGGTCTGTAAGTATTCTCCAAACATCCTTCCAGAAGGAACGTATTTAGTGAGCATTCCCACCAGCAGTGTAGAAGTGTGCATGTGCCCTTTTCTTCACATCCATGCCAACATTTCTGGTTTTGGGATTTTGTTATGTGGACTACTCTTACTGGGGTTAGGTGATATCTCAAAGTAGTTTTGATTTGCATTTCCTGATGATTAAGGATGAGAACCTTTTTTTTTTTTCATGTGTTTGTAGATTTTGCGTCTGTCTTCTTCTTCTTTTTTTTTTTTTTTTTTTTTTTTTATATACAGAGTTTCACTTTATCACCCTTGGTAGAGTGCCGTGGCATCACACAGCTCACAGCAACCTCCAACTCCTGGGCTTAGGCAATTCTTTTGCCTCAGCCTCCCGAGTAGCTGGGACTACAGGCGCCCACCACAACACACGGCTATTTTTTTTTTGTTGTTGTTGCAGTTTGGCTGGGGCCAGGTTTGAACCCGGAACCCTAGGTATATGGGGCTGGCGCCCTACCGACTGAGCCACAGGCACTGCCCCGCGTCTGTCTTCTTTAGAGAAGTTTCTCTTCAAGTCTCTTGCCCACCCTGAGACGGGATCACTTGTTCTTTTGTTGCTAATACGTTTGAGTTCTCTGTGGATTCTGGTTTTAGACCTTTAATCGGAGGTATAACCTGCAAATATTTTCTCCCATTCTGAGGACTGTCTGCTTGCTTTACTTACTATGTTGTTGGCTGTGCAGAAGCTTTTTAGTTTGATCAGGTCCCAGTAATGTATTTTGGATACTGTTTCAATTGCCAGGGTAATCCTCCTCATAAAATATTCACCCAGGCTGTTTCCTTCAAGAGTTTTCCCTGCACTGCACTTTCTTCAAGTATTTTTATCGTTTCAGGTCTTAAGCTTAAATCTTTTATCCAGTGAGAGTCTATCTTAGTTAATGGTGAAAGGTGTGGGTCCAGTTTCAATCTTCTACAGGTTGCCAGAGAGTTCACCCAGCACCATTTCTTAAATAAGGAACCTTTTCCCCACTGAATGTTTTTAATTGGCTTGTCAAAGATCAAATAACAGTAAGTAGCTGGATTCATCTCTTGGTTCTCTATTCTGTTCCAGACATCTACTTCTCTGTTTTTGTGCCAATACCATGCTATTTTGATCACTATCAATTTATAGTACAGTCTCAGGTGTGGTAGCATGATTTTATAGTTCTCTTTATAGAGATCTTTCACGTCCTTTATTAGGTATACTCCCAAATATTTCATCTTCTTTGGCACTACTGTGAAAGGAATAGAGTCCTTGATTGTTTTTTCAGCTTGGTTATTGTTGGTATATACAAAGGCTACAGATTTGTGGGTGTTGATTTTGTAGCCTGAGACATTGCTATATTCCTTGATCACTTCTAAAAGTTTTGTAGTAGAATCCCTAGTGTTTTCCAGATATATGATCAGATCATCTGCGAAGAGTGATAGTTTGATCTCTTCTGACCATATGTGGATACCCTTGATCGCCTTTTCTTCCCTAATTGCAATGGCTAAAACTTTCATTACAATGTTAAAGAGTAATGGAGACAATAGGCAACCTTGCCTGGTTCCTGATCTAAGTGGAAATGATTTCAATTTAACTCCATTCAATACGATATTGGCTGTGGGTTTGCTGTAGATGGCCTCTATTAGTTTAAGAAATGTCCCTTATATACCAATTTTCTTAAGTGTCCTGATCATGAAGGGATTCTGGATATTATCAAAAGCTTTTTCTGCATCAATTGAAAGAATCAGATGGTCCTTACTTTTTAGTTTGTTTATGTGCTGAATTACACTTATAGATTTATGTACATTGAACCAGCCTTGAGACCCTGGATAAATCCCACTTGGTTGTGGTGTATAATTTTTTTGATGTGTTAATGGATTCTGTTTGTTAGGATATAATTGAGTATTTTAGCATCAATATTCATTAGTGATATTGGTCTATAATTTTCTTTTCTTGTTGGGTCTTTCCCTGGTTTGGGGATCAAGGTGATGTTTGCTTCATAGAATGTGTTGGGTAATATTCCTTCTTTTTCTAT